>JAAEAF010004859.1:0-114919 GCA_011037195.1 Triatoma infestans
GGGACAAGACCCCTCCCTGCGGACACCCCCTCCCTACTTTTACCCTAAGGGTGGTCTGACCTATTGTCGAAATGTTAATTCGATTACTTAGGCTAGACTCCATCCAGCCGCGTGACGCTGCTGGTACTCCTCTTTTATGGAGAGAGTTGATGACCGAGGTGCGCGAGACATTATTGAATGCGCCCTCAAATTCCAAGAAGGTGGCTACCGCAATTTCCTTATCCTCCAAGGATTTTGATAGCAGCCTGTTAAGATCATCCAGTGCGGCCTCAGCCGACCTGCCTGGTTGATAAGCGTATTGGCGGGCACTTAGGGGATTTACACACAAGACCTCATCCCTAATATATCTGTCCACCTATCTTTCCAGAGCTTTGCTTAGGAAAGAGGATAGGCTAATCGGTCTATAGGAGCCTGGCGTAAGGTCAGGCACTCTTCCCACCTTGGGGAGGTAGAGCACCTTGACATTACGCCACGGTACCGGCGTATGTCTTCGGGCTATACATGCCCTAAAGATTCTACACAGGTATGGTAAAAGAATATCTAGTCCTTTTTGTAAAAGGACCGGATAAATCCCATCCGTCCCAGGGGATTTGAAAGGTATGGATTTGTTGATTGCCCACCTGACCTTGCCTTGTTATCATTAATGGGTTTCTTGTTTTCAAAGGGAGAAATAGCAGGGTAGTTGAAAATTGTTATAATCGAAGAAAACATATGCTAGGGATATTTCTAGGCGAAAGAATAACTTGATTAATCAAGTATTTTTCCCGTATGAATTGCATAGGTAGACATTATAACTTTTCAGTCCATATTCAAACGCCCTGATTAAACAAAGAAATGAAAATAAATTATGAAAATTTAAAACCCTATCTTCACATTAATTTTCTATATTGTCTTAAAATTGAAATATACATAACAAATGTCCTGTAATTAATGATAAACTGTTTGAGTTGGAAATTTAAATCATATTTGTAATTATTCTTTTGTTATATTTAGAAGTAAATGGAATCAGAAAATTGCAATCAAGAATATTACATGATGGGTGATTCAGTAAGGCTAGAGCTGACTTGACATGAATCGAGTGACGGATGGCTGGATTTGCTTTTACCCTCTGAATTAGTCAATTTACTAGCAGCCTGTAGGAAATAAGAGAAGGGCGAGGAAGGTAATGGAGACGCTCCTGCGGAATATCTGCTAGCCATTACCGCAAGGGGGTTGGGTGTGGCACTAATATCATAATGTAAACGATTAGTGGTGGATTGCATGACTATCTCTAAAATACTAAAAGTCCATGTCGCCTACATTGTCTCAAACATGCTATTCTAATGAAAAAGAATCACAGTTTTAACAGTGTACTCTGTTTCAAATAAAATTTAATTAATATTACTAGTATTTTGAAAACCATAGTGATAGCAGAAAACAACCTTGAATGTCTTGTGGATCGGGTAAATTAAAATAGAGAATTTTAAGTAAATTTAAGAAACAATTTTGTTTTGAAAAATTTGTGAAATACACAAACTATTTGCTGTTTCTCTTTCTTTTATACGTATCAGTCCCTTGTTTTCATTATCCACGGTAGAAAATATCGCTTACATGTACTAAAAAATATTTAGCAAAAAGTTTTTACGATGAATGTTCTTTTATATCAAGGTATCTTTGATCTCTTTGTTACCCATTTTTCTTTTCTTTTCCACTTATTAAAATTGAATCATTCTTGTTGGGTACATAATTTTTTTTAAATATTTGATACAAAAATATAATACGACTGCAGCACGGTAAATAACATTTATAATAGTTGTAAACATAAATATACCAAAGCTAGTACATAGTACAGAGTTATTGTGTTTCTATATAAAGCGAAGTTCCTTCTCCAAAGAAATCAGGAGGAGTTAGAATGGAAGGCAGACCAGGAAAGAGATGGCTCAAGGTAAAAAGGATAGCAGCCATCAGAGCTGATTGGAATGGAATTTCTGATTAGGCCTTAGTTATAGTAATATATTTATATAATTATAATAAATTATGTATTTATAGTAATATAATGTTAATATTCGTTAAAAAAATGTTAATGGTAATGCAGCTGCTTCCGCCCCGTTCACGACACCTAATTTGGTAGTTGGATGTTGAGCCCGCCTGAAAAAATAGGCATTACTTACTTTACTTTATATATGTATATATTTATTTGTGTTGCACTGATTCTTAGTTAAGTTTAAATTGTCTACTTGAATGGACTCTATAAGTCGAATTTAAACACTTTAAAGTAGGGCTGAATACTATATTAGTACATTAAACAAAGTACAATAATACGAAATGACAACAACAAAAATTGTATCAAACGAAAGCAATAACTCTTTTATTTTGTTACAACCACTTTTTAGAAAACGAATACAACACTTGATTATTTAGATCATAATCATAAACATATGATTTTAATTTTGTAAATTATAAATTTTCTTCTAACATTTACTGCCCCCTGAATGAACCTCAAGTTCATTACCATGAAGTAATACAAACCTTGCAATAGTTCGACGTTAACCTCCTTCGCTAGTTTTCACATCTAATACGCGAACTCTTCCTTCTTGATCAGCGTAGACTTGCATTATAATCCCTAAAGGCCAAATGCTCGAAGGTTGGTTGTCTTCTTTCAATAGTACGACATCTCCGACAGCTAAGTTTTGATTTCCCCTTGTCAGTTTATTGTGGGTTTGCAGCAATGACAGATAATCGCTCTTCCATAACTGCCAAAAGAAGCGTACCATTTGTTCCCGCAAAAAATCAAATCTAGAAATACCGGTGTGACTTTCCAGTCACAATCCAAGTTGGTAAGAATTGCACGGGCTACGTATCTACAACTTCTGCTCAACGAAACTTTTTGAAGAAATACCATAAGTTGCTAAATCTGGGGATATTCTTTCGTGAATACATAATGCTATCAAGAAGGTAGCGACTCTTGGATTTTAATGACCCTATTTCTGGTGCTTTGCCGAGCCAGCTCAAAACATTCGTTGAATGTAAATGCGAACACGTTTTGAATTGGTAAGCTAAGGATATTGCGAACTTTAGTTATCAGTTTGCTTAATAATGCAGCAGCTTGCAACTCCAATCTGGATATACACTGTGGCCACACGAGCTGGGATGCTTCTAATTTTGAGACTATTTCTGAAGAAGGTTGGTTTTTCAACGAGCTATCAATTCGATCTCTAATTCATATCAAACAACGTTTATAATAACGTTGTTTCTTTTCCATAATGTAAATTAAGTACTTTAAACGACGAAATGGGAGAAGTTTAATTATAAATTATTAAGAACTGAATTTTTACAAGATGTAACTTAACCGGTTCGGAGTAAGACCAATGTTTGTGTTGTACTGATTCTTAGAAACTTTAAATTGTCTACTTGAATAGACTGTATAAGTCGAAGATTAACACTTTAAAGTATATATATACTTTATATTTATACTATATTTGTACATTAAACAAAGTAGTACACTAGTATGAAATGACAACAACGAAAATTGTACCAAACGAGGGCGGTAATTCTTTTATTTTTTTACAACTACAACCATTTTTTAGAAATCGAATACAAAACTTGATTATTTAGATCATAATAACAAACATATGATTTTAATTTTGTAAATTATAAATTTTCTACTATATATTTATATAAACATTATATATTGTAAATAAAATGTTATGATTGATTAAAGCATCACTCTATTAAAACGAACCAAGCTAATTTATTATTTCCTTCGGTCAATGAATGTTTCTATTCATTCAGGTCACCCAAATTCCAGAGCACTTTTTTTTATAAAGCAATATTTTGGCTTGGGAAAAAAGGTATTACACTTATCATATTCACATTGCTTTAAAAAGCGAAATGCGTCTTCATTTCAAGTAAAAGTGGCCCAATTATTTTATATTGAGTTGTTATGTATTTCTTCATAATTATGTCAAATTAAAAATGAAATTAAAAGTGGAGTAAGTTTGTGTAATTATATAATATCGACAAAAAATTTCCATTAAAAATGAAAATTTGTATCAAAGTACACAGTAAATCACAAGTTACTTAGCAGAGAATATGGACAGAATATATACATTATTAAATAACCGATTATATCACAGTTATTATAATATTTGAAAGAAGGGATTTAGAAATTGCTTAAAAATTCAAAGCTCTTAATTTGGAGAGAAGCTGCACATATGATTATTACGAACATATCCGTAATTAACAATAATTAAATAGTGTGTTGCGGATTTTTCAGATTTATAAAAAAAAGGTAATGAGTGATATTCTACATATATATGTATATATAAATACAATTCTTGAGACAAAAAAAAATTCGATCTTGGGCTAGAGGGAGATTGGGGTATCGGTAAGTAGGGTGGCTATTAGGTGTGAGGGGTCCGCATGGGCACGAGCATTGCTGTGGGTCAGTAGTAAGTGAGCGGGGCACTTGAGAAGTAGTGTTTGGCTGGCTATACCTGGTCTAGTATAGTCAGATTGGTCGAGTGGGGAATGATACAAGATGTAGCCAAGTGTGAAGAAGACTAGATGTTGTTAGCAGTGTAACATTAGTAACCGTCACGGGCAGCTATGGAACGGCAGGCGTTCACTGTTCTTCCTCCGCTCTCGCCTAGACTTCCTCCACCACCGGCTACACCTGTATCATCTAGAATAGCTCCACGAAGTGTCGCTCATCGTGATAACAGCGCCTTTATCATATTAGCCGAACTGGGAGACAATGGACCATCGGGTCGTTCTAGTCCATTCAGGGGACGAGGTTTTCGAGCACCTTCTCCACAAAACAGTAAAATACCAGTACCATCTGGTAAGAGTGCCCCATCAAGTCCTGCAAAAAAAAAGTCCAACATCATTAACGGTAAGAGTGCCCCTTCAAGTCCTTCAAAAAAAGCACAAGGCGGCGGGCCGCCAGTGCCTAAAAAACGACAGGAATCTCCTTCCAAATTACCAGTAACCAAAGGAAGCTCTCCACAAAGCACTCCAACTAAAGAAACACAGAAAAGAATAACAGGGAAACCTCCAATACCAAAACATACAACAACTAGGAGTAACCAATCCAAAGCACCCCAACCTGCAAAAAGAAGTGATCATTCTGGACGACCAATGCCTACAGCCAGAACGCGACTAAATAATAAACCCATTAGTACAAACAATCCTCGTTTTATTAATACGAGATCAGAAAATAAAAATGCCAGTGGCACATCTGATGCTTCGGTGGCTGCAAAGAATACTATTGTCAAGGAAAACATTCCTTCTAATGAAGATAATGCTGACGAAGAAAAAGTAGAAAACCCAACTGAAAGTAATGTTCAACCTGTTATTGAAGATAAAAATAGTAGTGAGTCAACAGCAGATGAGAAAAATGCTGTCACTGTAAATGAAGCGGTACCTCCAGCAGAATCGAAGACTGATACTGTTTATGGAAATAAGGATTCTGAAGTATCTCCAAACACAATTGATGAACCTGCTGAAATTCATAAGCTAAGTATAGAAATAAATTCAGAATCTGGCAATAAAAGTGAAAATATAAAAGAATCTGCTGTTATTACTAAAGAAATAACAGAGCAAAGTAGCTCTCAGAAGGAAGGCACGAATTCAGAGATAAAAACTGAAACACAGCTTCAAGAAGAAAATGTGGCTCTTCAATCAATAAAAGAAATTGAACAATTAGCTGGTGGAGATAAAAAAACTGAACTTACAAATGGAACAAAAGAAATTTCAGATATTCAAGTGAATAATGTGAACAATGAACTTAGTGGAACTGGTAAAGTCAAGGAAACAGTTGTGGATGTGGGTGATGAAATCGTACAGGAAGCCAGTGAAGCAACAACAAAGGTCGAAGTAGAATTAAATCAAAAAGTTCCTGATAAAGATGCCACATTAGTTGAATGGACGACAAAACAGCCTCTTGAACTTGCTCAACCTCAGCCAGATGTTATTCCCACAGAACCAGCAGTAGGTTCCATTGAAGAAAAGGAGGAAACTGTCCAAGGTCCACCGGAAGTAGAAGTAGAGGCTGGAAACCACACTGTCACTTTCAGGTATATTTAACATATTATACAGTTATAATATCTTAGAACCATAAATGTATTTATAATATTTTCAGCAATTTAAAAAATGAATTATTACCGTTAAAGTAAATTTGCAATTTCATATTAGAATTTATCATCTAGTTGCTCAAAAATCTGTTTTTAAGTGATACATTTTGGGGGCTTGGTGGGGGTTATTTATTTATCTAGACCCGGCGTTGCAAAATAAGTCATTGTATATATATCTGTTCTGCATATTAATTCTTTTTCGTTTGAAATAAAATTTTCTTCGATGGTTAACCATATTTTATTGTTAACAAAGGCAAGTAAAAAAAAGAAAGAAAGGAATATTTTAAAAGTGCGTAAGCTGCAGTCTTAAAATGTGCAAAAGTTAAAAAGTAAGATTCAAATTCAGTACTTGATCATCAAATGGCATGCCTCTCAAAATGACAGATTACAATTTTTGCTACAGGGCATTGAAAATAAAAAACAGCACATTGCGTCCGAGGAAGTAGGTACTGCAATGCTTTAAAGCATGTATTGCGATTCGAAATGAGTTTTCAATTCCGAAAAAACGTTTACATTTCTGTATTTACAAAGTGGTAAATCAAAAGAGAAAAAATTAGATATATCGTTTCGCTTTTTTCTGTGATTCGATACAAAGAATTTATTCCAAACATTCAATTGAAAGTGCCACTTCACTTTTGTTTATTCATTTTTTGGATTTATTCAGAAACTGTTACTACGATGTTTTCTGTTTTTAAGTGGATTATTTACTTACTTAAAAATATAGTCCCATTAATTTATACTGAACGATTTTTTGTATATATTTTACAGCTGAGTTTTCTCAAAAGTAAATCTATTTCGATACAAAATTCAAGTGTTTAATAGACAACTACTTTGTGTGGAAAGAATAAATTATCATGGTGCAATATTGATGTAATATGTATAGGATGCCTTATTTCTAACGTCTTGAATCTTGATACATTTATCTTAAAACATTATTAAGTCACTTATAACTTGAAGGGATAATTATAAGCTATCTTATTTAAAAACTGCTAACAATTAACATTAGCGAACTCTTAAAAAGATAAAAAAGACAAGAGTATACAAGAAAATTCAGTTGATTTTTATGTATGAATAACGTTTCTGGAACTTCTTGTAGGTGATAAGTGAAAAATATCATACGTACCATATGTACATATAAAACGATAAACGGGCGCTAATGACCTTGGCAGTTGATGCACCAAAAAAAAGAAAAAAAACGATGAACGGTTAAATCGTAAGACTATATTGTAGTTTGTTGATATGAATGCCATTATTTTCCGCGATTATGAGTTCATTAAATATATATACTTAGCATTCGATATTTTATTAATTCATATGTAGTTTACTTAGTGCTCATTGAACTTTTTAAAATATAATAAACATGAAGAGTTATGTAGGCTAACTTCATGGTGTTGTTATCACAAAAACCATTCCTCTATTATTAAGTCAATAGATATCAAGAAAAAAAGAAGAAATAAATAGTATTAACAATATAACGGTAATATATGTTTTGTGAAGTTCATAATTCCTAATGTCTCTTAAATTTTTTTTTCTGAATTACCTACTTTCGTACTAAAATAACTTTTCCTATTAAAATATTATTCCTTTACAATGATTCTAATTCTGAAACAAAGAGAGCATAACATATAAGCAAGAATTATTTTTGCAATCTGAAAATGATTCTCTTCCCAATTTCTGTTGAAAAAAATTTGTTCAATTATTTATGGATTTCATGGATTCACGCAGCCGAAATTTTTTTAAAACACACCTTAGATATCAAAAACCCTAATTTTGATTTAAACCTTGAAATATAAAGGTTTTATTTGTTATATATTCCTGAGTTACATTTGCATCATGATAAATTTTCATTTATATAGAATTAAGTACTAATAGAATGTATTAATTTTTAAGAATTATAAAAATTAGTTAAGCAGACATAATATTAAGTAATAAATTCAATCAAAGGAAACAGATTTATAAAATAAAAGAAATTAAAAGTTACAAATATAATCAATTCCAGTGAAAAAAAATTTGAAAAAATTATAATACTTTATTTAATGCGTATAACAAAGATACATATATCTGGGCCACTGTTTAGCCAGGTGTAAAATTAAACCAAATATATGGTTAGGTTTTCCAGCTTTCTTTTCATTATTGCCTATTCTTTTTTAACATTTTGTTTTCACTATGATGTGTTTCTATGTTACCAAATTAATTATAGTTGTTAATAATTACTGGCAATAGTTGTAAACATTCTGTTTTCGGGCAAAATCCATCAACCTGACGTGCAAGTTTACTAATTTTTTTTTTTCAGTTTTTGTGTTTTTGTCGAACACGACTCTAACTATTTTTTTTAAAGTTAAATACTATCTATACACATTAATACCTATCACTTTTCTTTTAAACATTTTAATGAAAAAATTGATTTTTGAAGGGTTTTGGGGGGTCTTTAAGTTAGTTTGAATTTAAATTTGCACAAGCTTTTTACTTTGAGCGCTTCACATAAGGCCACTCAGGTATACAAGTAAAGTCCCCCACCACCATATTTATAGCCAGCTCAACTAAACATTGTAACTTGTAATTTTAAAGAAAATTTCTAAATTAAATTGTATCAATTCGAGTAAGAGAAAGTTGTGTGAGTGTTTTCACAAAAGATTTTTAGATTTGTTGGTGAGCGTAGATTGTTTTTTTATATTTGAGAAAGTTTTTTAACGTGTGATACCGTTTATATTGGACAAAGACCCGCTTTTCATTATCTATACCTGCTTTGCACTCGCCATTCCACTAGCATTTATTATTTGCAATATTTATTCTTCAATTTAGATCAATCGATAAACCGTTAACTTTATTTTAAACTGTCAAGAAATCATTGTAGTCAGCTATATTCTGAATTTCTTCAAGTAAATTTTTGGAATAATTTCTAATCTATTTTATGTAAATTCCGTAATCGATTAGTTATAAATTTAGAATATATTTATTTGACTCTATAACAATAGTAAAATATTAGAACCCACGGTATCGTTAACAAGGGCCCACCTCAAAATTTGACGTCATTTAATGAAGTGGCAACTGTGGTGAACAAATAGTGACATCAATTGCAGATACATTCTTGTGATGAATTATCATTAATAAGAGTGTGTAATTCAAAACAAAGATTGCAGGAATTTTAAACTTGATATACCATTTGGATATCACCAGTTGCTATAATAGTTGGGATTCAACAGAAAGTTATCGCCCAAAATTTATCAACTGGAAGGATATTTACTGCTTGGATTGTTCATTTTTTCGCGTTTTCTAGTGCACGAATCCAATGATTTTCTTTAAATTATGTATGCTTGATGTGAAGCTGTAAATCAACTAATAATTTTAGTTGAAACATTTATTTTATAGAGATTGTCGAGAAGAGTGAAGACGTGCTATTTCAGGATATTTTTCGTGGTTTAACGTTTACAATATTTATGTGAAATTAATATGTTGCTAAAATTCTGGGTTTGAAGAAAAGCAGTTTATCAGAATTGCAAATTTCTTAAACGGTTTTTATTAAATTCTTGAATTAGTTCCACGATTTTCTCGATAAAGAGCAAAATCCGGATTCTGTTAAATCCAACTCTGAGAACAAAGATTTGAAACCCGTCATAACCAACAAAAAGAAGCGAACACAATCATAGACGTTGAACGTCGTTTTACATTTGGATTGTACTAAATCATTTAAAGTTTTTAACTGGACTCTGATAAGTCTGTTTATTTGGATAAACTGCTTAAATACGATTCAAATTTGCATTATACGAAGAAATTAAAAAAAAAAAAAAAAACAGATTATAAAAATCGGATAATATTGTTTATTTATTTCGAGTTTTATTTAAAAAATTTTCATAACATCCTAATCAAAAAAAAGTTTTAAATATTTAAACAATTAAAAAACTCTTCACCCATAATTTACTTAGGAAGTTAAAATTCATCCATTTAAATACTTCGATTACATCAATATTTATGAAAAGGATAATAACTATCTTTAACAAAATATTGCTGATTTAACGAGTTTTGTAAGAGTACTTAATAATCAATGGATTTTAAGGAAGTAAAGATATTGACAGTATCATAAGGGAACTAGGTTTTTTAAAGAAATCAACAGCTTCTCTACAAATGTTAATTCAATATTTATTTAATTATTCATATATATTATACATTCTTTTTTTTTATATTATATATATTTCTGTTTTATGAACTAACTGCCGTTATGTAAAAACTTCAAAAGTTAGAAAATGATCTCGAGGAAATTAATCATTAAAGTAAATTTATGAGAAAACACTCATTTAAAAGAGAAGAAAATATTGTTAGCTTTCAAAGAAGAGCCATCAATTAATTTTATTATCATAAAACACCAAGCATTAAATAATAAAAAGATTATGCAGTCATTATTTGCAGTTGGTTAATTGCAAGAGGAAATAGAGATAACAAATTTAGATCATATTTATGTAATTTTCTTTTGGCGAGGAAGATTATACCGATAATGTGTGTTGCAGAACTCTTTTTAAACTCTGTTTATAATTTTATATGCAGGAAAAGATACATATTTTTTTTTAAATGAAAATTTCTTCATTCTTCCTTCCTTATTTATCTTTTAATAATTAAAAAAATTATCTAGAAGTATCACGAATAAGTTATAAAGAGTAATTTCAATATGGCAGTATCTTAAGGGAGTGAAACTAATAAATTTAATAGCTGCAGGAGGTAATAACGTGACCCACCAATATAGAATAACTATAGTTATAAATATAAACATGGTATACATTCATACAAACTAAAACAAGTTCAAGTACAGTTCTCCGGTCTTATTATCAATTATGTGTATATTAAACACATACTATGAATACCATCCGCTTGCTAGAACAATCTAAAATTTAGACTGCTATTACTTTCTTTTATGCGGTAGATAGTTATCAAAAAGACAGTGATAAAGATCTTGAAAAAACATGCAATTCATTAAATCAATATTTTATTTTATTTGCTGGCAACTTACATTAAAGTGCTATGATTATGAAAGTTTACTTTTGAGTTTTTTCTCTGGCTTTTGTTGAATATATTAAGTTTTAGATTTAATGCACTTATTTATGTAATATCTCGTTTTTATTGATTCTCATTAATACAATGTCTTAAGGAAATTGTTTTTAGGTTTATCATTTATTGAAATATCGGTAACATTCTTTACGAAGATTATTAATGTAATTACTATATTTAATTTTATAATTTTTCTCTTATATTAAGATTATTTAGATGAAATACTAGAAAAAGAGCTAATCAATAACTTGCATATTCCAGTAGGATTGGTAAAAATTGTTAATAAAAATTACCTAGCAATTCATACAAATAAGTCAAAAAACACTCCTACTTTGAGGTAGGTTTCCATATTATTAGTTTTATTAAGGCACTCAGCATTTCTGGTCATTGGTGTCCATAGCCATCTCAGTGCACTACCGACCTCAGGGTAGTGTTCTCTCATTATAGACAATACTGACTCTGCGAAGAGAAAATCTAAGGGTAGCACTGCCTGGACTCGTTCGCAGGACTCCGCATTTGAGTCCTGAAAAAATATCTTGGACTTTGCCAACCTGTTGGATTTTTTTTTCAGAATATCAGAATAAAGTATCAGAGAAAAATAAATTGTCTAGCTTTAAGGACTTTTGTTTCTCTGGAAATGCTTCAAATTAGAAATAAAAAACAATTATTTATTAAAAATTATTGTAACTTTAATAAATAAAACAAAAATTTTAAACAACAAAAATACTTCTCGCAAAATAATGAAAATTGCAAATATTAGCATAACAAAAAGACGTTAATATACAAATTGTAATCATGGAGTCATTGCCAAAAATAATAATGTAGTCGATTTACTTCGATAGATACTTAACTGAACGTTCTATCTGGAGCTAAATCAAATTTGATAAAATTTGTTCTGAAAAAATTATCCCAGGCCAAATTTTTCAAGATTTCAATAGACTGGTAACAAAAAAATTAAATTTTTAACAATAAAAAACAATATTTATATGGCTTTAACGATTATGAGGAGAACATGTATCGCCATGTGCCAAAAAGTATGACAGAAATTAATACTGTCAAAGAGAGCACAAATTTGATTATTTTCTCGCACTATTTCCATTTCTTTGAGTTCACTTTATTGATGTATTTTTTACATAAGGTGTAATAAAATTTTATGTCATTTTACTTCCTGATAAAACGATATATTAGTGAAATATTTTATATCACTCAGAAGCAGAGTGTGTACAAATAGATATTGTCCCTTTTTTTGAGTGTGGAACTATTATTTAAGTTTACATTTTATAATAAATTGATTTTAGAATATTCATATAAATTTTTAAAAATTTTAAACCAGTGATGTTGTTTAAATAATAATAAACTTATAGTTTCTTCAACTTCAGCTCAGTTTTCTGGTGAGAAAATCTTTTGGAAAGGTATCTTGGAAGAGTAGAAATAGTTTATCAAGATGACCTTATAGTAAAATTCACTACTTCTGACTAAAAATATCTTGCTCAGCGCTTTTAAGGCTTTTGAATTTAATTTTTACCTAAATGTTCTAATAAGTTTTGTGATTTAATCAATAAATTTAAACAATACATTCAAACTAATATATGAAACATGTTAGTTTTTCTATATACACCAGTTTTTGAAAATTAAATTATGTATGATTATAACAAGTCATAATCTCTCTTAAAATTAAAATTATGTCCAATATATTGAACAAAAAATGATTTTATCAATATTCTATATTAAATTTATAAGAAATACTTTTGATAAAGTTTTTCTTGAATATTTAAAAGTTAAAGAAGAAATAAATTACTAAAGTAGATTTAAATTCTGTGTGATAAGATAAACTTTTTTATTGTCCTTCTCTCGTCTCAAGAGAATGAAGAGAAATGTCTATTTTCACCGAAAGCTGGTGTGGGGGAGGGAGTTGGAATATCTAGTTGGTGGTAATTATGCGACCCATAATTTCAAGAGGTAAAAATGAAGTGCGAAATATTGCCCGTTCTCTGTAGTACAAGATTCACTAACCGTTGGCACGCGAACTGTATCTTTGCTATATATAAATTGTCTCTCTTGTTTCCTACAATTCATACAATAGAATAAACCACTAAAATCATTAAAATTAAAGGAATATTATTCCTGTTTTTGTGTTTATTGACTACAGTATATAAATCAGATGCTATCACTATAACTGATTAATTAAAAATTCCTTTATCTATTTATTTTGGAACGTGATAAACATAGTGGTGGTTACAACATGGTTAAGATTATCAAATGTCTGTGGAATATACATATATCAGATCATAAATAGGTGAAAATTGTTCAAAATATTACTGATCACTTCCCAGAACTATATGTTTGATGATGTTGCTTCTATGCCTAGTAATTTCAAAATAGATTCATCAAATAATTGGTTACTTAGATTTTCTATTTCTCATTCTATTCCTTTTTAATATCATAAAACACAAGGAACGGTAACGTTGAGTTTCCCTATAAAGTACTACTTCAATACAATGTATGGTTCCATCACTTATATAATATTAATATAAATTAGTATTAGGATTCCAAATTTGAAGAAAAGTTCGGTTAACAGAAAGTTATGGACTTTAGAGAATATGTTATTGACATTTTTGGAATTTTCTTGAAAACGTCTATAATGATTTCCTATAAACTTGGTATGCTAACTATACAAGAAATAAACGTATCACTTTTGTTTGAAATATTTTTCTAAATAAGCATTTGATTTTAGATAGTTGTGCGGAACTTGTGGCGTTAAATTTCTAGTGTTATAGGCCAGATGGTAGGTACCTACTTATCCACTCTAACCCCTATATTTATGTTAGGAAAATATGTTAAATTGCGTTTAAAGAAAATTTTATCATGTATAATGATTTTATTAGTTAGAGTTAAGAGAAAGTCATGTAAATATTTCCCACCAGATTTTTTACTTTCTTTTACTACTAGTAAGAGGAAGTATTGCGATTGTTCCAGATTTTTGAAATTGGGTTTTCACCGGAAATATATGATATGGGGTCCCCTGAATATGAAAAAAAAATGTTTTTAGCGAATGGTATATATATATATTTAAATTGTGTGTGATAAGATAAACTTTTTTATTGTCCTTCTCTCGTCTCAAGAGAATGAAGAGAATGAATATATACATATACAGGGTGTCCCAAGGTATATGGGTAACGACTTTTCTACCGGAAACTAAGATAGCTAGCAAAAAACAAAAAACTAAATTCGTGTATATATATATATATATATATCTAACAATACACGGTGTCCCAAGATATATGGATAACGACTTTTTCTCGGAAACTAAGATAACTAGAAAAAAAACTAAAAAAATACGTGTCCCCGTAGTTTTTTTTTGTTAGAAAACCAAATTTAATTTGCAAATTTGTTTTGGTGCTTCCAGAAGGCAACATACAGGCACCAACTTCATTTTTTCAAATGGGAGGTGTGGTTTTTATTTAAGAAATAGATTCCTCTATTTTTTGTAAGAAAAATTTACTTGAACGGTTTTTTTCTTTGAGCGATATTTTACAAGTATTAAATGAAAACATGATTCCTGTAAGAAATTTCAAAATGATATTATAACGGTTTTTTAATTGAATAAGAAGAAAAATACTATTTTATTATAAATTTTACTCCTCATTAATTACAGATCTTGCTCGAATGGCCTCCACCATTAGAGATATATTTCATTCAAAAGGTAAATTTGTGAGCTAGAGTTGTACTGTATTATCACATTGAATCCGTTTCAAAAACCGAGTCTAAAAACTAAAACGATAATTACTGTACCTATGTGTTTAAAGAATCAAAGAATTATGCATGTTTTAAAAGTTATTATTTAGAAATATAACAATTCATTTTATATACTTAATAAAAACTATTATTATTTAATTCTGGAAAATAGATTTTAGGAAGGTTTTTGGGAGGGCTGCAAGTTCTTTCACTAAATTGTCATTTTATTTTAAATTATTATTTATTTATTACTTGCTTATAAATACACTTTGTAGCAAGGGGTTTGACCTAAACATATATTTACAATAGAACTGAAATCACAAAATAAAATACCTATTCTATAAACAAATAAACTGAGAACACAAAAAAGAAATAAATAAAAAAATAATAAAAAAAAGTAGATTAACGATGTTTTCTTCCATACATGAATTCTTCTTAGTAACAAATTTGCTGGTATTATATATATATTAAAAAGGATAAATGTAAACAAACTGAATTAAAAAGAAAAATACTGGAATCGAAACAAAAAAAAAATATGAGAATATAGTAGAAATACATAAATATCAAATTCTTAATTACTCAAAATAAAACTTCTTATTTTTAACGCTTTAGTTACATAAATGTAAACATATTTCACTTGGTGTTGACTATCGAAACATAATAGATTTTCCATAACTGTTTTTAGATGGTGGTACGTTAACATAATATTCTGTTAGGAACTTATACCTTAAGACATCAAAAATTGGACATGTTATTAAAAAGTGCATAATATTGTCCTTGTCCTCCTTGCATTGGGGGCAAGGCGCCTCTGAATTAAACTTATATAATTTCCCATTAACATATAGTTGGGGCTTTTTTTGGGAAAACAGTCTAAGTTGGCAGGCAACCCGGGTCACATTTAAAATGAATATATTGTTCTATTGAACCAAAACTACTGATGTTTCTAAAAATAGAATTAAATTTCGAATTTGTCGCAATGTCAACGTCCTTACAGAAGAGGTGATTATTGAAACTTGTTATAATATCAGGTACTCTGCTAGAAATGAAATCTACATCTTGTTGGTCAAATATATTTTCGGCACCAATAATAATGAAACATTTACGCGTATTTGTGACCCAGTTGAATGGAATGCTCGCATTGTCAATATTTGCCAAAAGCGCTTCGTAGCAGATACGAGGTATTCTTTCGCGCGGCATAGTCAGGATCTTCAACCACCAAGAGTCAGTGCGTTTAAAAACTTTCAATATTATATGTATAATTCCAATTTCAAGTCTCACAAAACAGTCGGCGTGTTTCTTGATAGCCCCAACAAATTTTTGTAGAATCTTAGAGGTATTCTTTCTGCAATCTCCGCATAGCGGAGCCCCCATAACTCCGATGAATACAGGAGAACGCTAGAGACAAGAGAATTAAACAAATAATTCTTTACATCCCAAAAATCCGATTTGATCTTCGACAACAAAGAGAGTACAGAAGAAACCGCAATTGAGCTTTTATTTTTAAAATATTGGGCCGCCTGCAAGATTTACCCGATGTCGAAAAAGGAACACCCAGGTAGGAAAACGAATTAACAATTTCGATTCTTTCATTGTTACAAAAAAATTTTGGAATATTTGTAGGTAATTTACCTTTATAGAAAGGCATAACAACAGTTTTGGAGGTATTAATTTGGAGATAATTAGTGTCACAGTAAGACTGTAGTAAATTGAGCTTAAACTGAACATCCTTTGGGGAGTAAGCAGCTATGGCCAAATCATCCGCATATGATAGCATTAGCAGTTCATTAGATCTGTCAATGCTAATTCCTTTGGCGCCCCTAATCTTAAAATATTCGACAATATTTGAAGTGTACAAGTTAAATAAAAGTGGGCTTAATTTCTCCCCTGCAACGCTCCCTGTGTGATGTTAATGGAATTTTAAAAAGTCATGAGTGTCTGTTAAGGTTAGAGATGCATATTCATACAGTGCTTTAATAACTCGTATCATTTTAGCACTAATACCTAATTTAAATAATTTATTAAATAGTAAATTATGAGGCACCGAGTCGAATGCGCGTTTGAAATCCACAAAAATTATATAAACACGTCTTTTACTAAATCTGAAATTAAGATTTATCGCGCTAGAAAGACTAAAAATCGCATCCATACAACCCCTACCCGGTCTGAAGCCGCACTGTTCTTCGGGAATTAAGGAAAATTGTTCAGACCAACTGAGTATGCGTTCATATAGTATTTCCGTAAATAGCTTTAAGATATTATTGATAAGGGCAATGCCTTTGTAATTAAGAGGGTCTTTGGGGTCCCCTTTCTTATAAAACATTTTTAGCTTGACCGCACACTAGGACCGAGGGATTTTTTTCTTCATTCCAAATTACTTTAAATAATTGTAACAGATAATGTTCCCAGGAGGGAGTTGATAGTTTAAAAGCCTCATTGGGTATGAGGTCAAGACCGGGGCCTTACCATTACTGCTTTTATAGATACTTCGCTGCAATTCAAGTAGATCTATATCTTGATCCAAAGCAGGTTGATACGTACCAAAAAAAGTAAAGCTGTAATCAACATTCTCAGGAAATATATTATTATAAAACGACCGCCATTCAGACGTAGAAATATTACAATGGGGGCTCTTACGCCCGCGATACCTGCTCAAGGCCCTCCAGAACTCTGCAGGGTATACCGGAAAATATTTTTTTCAAATTATTCTGAAATAATAATTTCGTATTTCGAATGAGACTGAAATGGTTCTTTGTAGCAGACAAATATACTAATAAATCTTTTTCGGAATTGTTTTTCTTATATATCTTATAAAGCCGTTTATTTTTCTCTCTGATTTTCTACAAGCAGGGGAATACCAAAGATTATTGTTATTACTAATATTCAAGTTTCCAGAATTTATTTTAAAAATTTTCCTGATTATCGTTGCAGCCTTAACGAGCGCGCTGTAAAGGGTACTGATCAAATTAGAAGATAGAATATCAGCACTGTCGTGATTCACATAAATATTATTTGAGGTAGCAATACTCTCAATGTAAGCATTCCATTTTTCACAATTCACTCTATCTATATAATAATAAGAGGTAGTAGAAAGTTCAGAACGAACTTGGGAGTTGACATTGTTATCAAAGAATAAAGTAAACAAACACAAATTATGATCCGAGTTACCAGCCACATTTACAATAATTTTAAAGTCCTTCCTAATTAATAATGTGTGTTAATAATGTAAATTTGTGAGTTAGAGTTGTACTGTATCATCACCATTGAATCCGTTTCAAAAACCGAGCCTAAAAACTAAAACGATAAGTACTGTACCTATGTGTTTAAAGAATCAAAGAATTATGCAAGTTTTAAAAGTTATTGAGGATCTCTCAAAAGTGTAGTATTGGTGTTGACTTCTTTTTTTTCCACTTTATCTATATATCTTATTGACTGATTGGTACGCTGTGTGTCTAGCAACCCGATCTATTTGGGCAGCACCCTTTGTATTGCAAATATTTGCATTAAAATGTTTCTCTCTCTCTCTCTTAGAAATATAACATAATTCATTTTATATACCTAATATTATTTAATTCTGGAAAATAGATTTCAGGAAGGTTTTGGTAGGGCTGCAAGATCTTTCACTAAATTGTCATTTTATTTTAAATTACGGTTAAAGCACACATAATTTTATGGCAGCTAAATATCTACTAATAACTACAACTGTAGGAAAGGATTAGCTCAGTGGTACGGAACTAGCAACGCTGAGGTCGCGAGTTCGAATCCAGCATGCTGCCTTAGATTTCTTCTTCCTAGGAGCCTCAACAGCCCACTGTCCGGTGATGGGCAAAGAACACTGCTCGGAGGCCGGCAGTGCACTAAGAAGGCTCCAGGGGGCACAATAGATCTTTCAGGTCGCAGTAGTAATCCCCTATAACAATCTATCTAACTTCAGCTTGAAGAAAATTTAAATGAATTGAGAATCGCAATAAATCATGTGACTGTTTCACACTAGCAAATTCAAAAGATCTTTAAACAAAATTTTTCAAAACATTGTAATTGCTTTCCTGGTTTATTCAATGAAAGCCACAAAATAAAGAAATAGTAAGTTAGCTAGTTGTTAATGTGACAAGGTACTTAAAGAAAGAAAAAAAGAGAAAAAATATTATTTCTGAACTTTTTTGAATTATTATTTATAAATTACTATATATTTCTAAAAATCTGCCACCCCAAGTTGCAGCGGCCCGGTTCATGCTTTTTAAGAGCATTTCTTAATAGTAATTTTGGCTATAGGTAGTTTCACAAGTAAAAGAATTTCCAGAGATCAATTTAGTTGATTTTTATTTTATTATCTTTCTTTATTACTTTCCCAGCTGAATTTTCGTATACCTCTTCATAATCAGATTTCCTTCTACTTTCTTTGTACCTCATCTCTCCTATAATTATTTCCTACATTCTCGTCTTAATCGACTCAATAGAATTGTCAATAATATCATTCAACAGATCCCTTATCTTGATATTTTTCATTCTTCCTCTATACATTAAGTCTCTGTCTAGGCTACCCAGATGATCTGGCAATCGTGGTAAGAGGCAAATACCCTACTACGATTGCAGAGCGGGTTCAAGCAGCTCTAAACCTGGTTAGGAATTGGTGTAGGGAGGAGGACTTGTCCATAAACCCCCACAAAGCCATAATAGTTCCTTTCACGTTGCGCCACAAGTTGGAAGGCCGTAGGCCTCCATTACTTGGGCACACTCCGATTCCATTTGCGACGGAGGCGAAGTACCTTGGCGTTACTTTCGACCGAAGACTCACTTGGAACCAACACATTGACAAAATTTCTCACAGAGCCGATGCGTCATTTAATAGGTGCAGACGGCTTTGTGGGAGAAACTGGGGCTTGCGCCCAAGTTTGTCACTATGGATCTACACCAGGATCATCAGACCCATGGTTACATATGGGTCGGTAGTTTGGTGGACCAAAACGCTGCAGAAGGGGGCGGTGGAAAGGCTTGGTCGGATCCAAAGGCGAGCATGCCTGGGCTCCACGGGGGCCATGAAGACCACCCCGACTGCGGCGTTGGAAGTCCTCCTCAATCTGCCACCGTTACACATTCTCGTTCTAGGCGAAGCCAGAATGGGAATACATAGGCTCCTGCAGAGGCCGCCTCCCATCACCTCTAGGCATGATCGTAATAACCAGAGGTTGATTGAGGAAATCAAGGCGGACTATCTTCTGGGGATGCCAACGGATAGGATGGTTCCTAAGTATTTTTTCGAAAGGAACTTCCATATTGTCATACCGAGCAGAGGCGAATGGGGCTCTGACCCACCCCTGTTCGGTAACTCGATCTGGTATACAGATGGATCCAAAACTCCGACTGGGTTCGGAGCTGGAGTCTACGGGGGCAGGCCTAAAGTTAAAATTAAGGCCAGCCTAGGGAAGTACGCCACGGTCTTTCAGGCTGAAGTCGTGGCGTTACAACTCTACGCCAGGGAGATTATAAGGCAAAGGATAGTGGGTAGAAGAGTGGCCATATACTCGGACAGTCAGGCAGCCCTGAAGGCACTTTCCTTACACCAAATAGTCTCAAGACTGGTGTGGGACTGCCTACTTGCCCTCACCGAGGTGGGTACTCGGAATAAACTGACACTCGCCTGGGTACCGGGACATGCGGGGTTCCTGGGCAATGAGAGGGCGGATGCCTAGCGAGGGAGGGCTCGCAGGATACCTTCATAGGCCCCGAACCCTTCTGCGGCTTGTCCAGGAGCCTCATTCAAACTTCTATCAGGGGGTGGATAGAAGATCAGCGTCTGCGTTGGTGGGAGGGAACACCAGGACAGAGGCAGGCAAAGCTCTTCATCAAAAGACATTTGCCTAAATTTACCAGAGACCTACTGAGCCAGACCCGAAGGGATATAAGGTTAATTGTGGGTCTACTAACAGGGCATTGTAGGCTGAACAGACACATGCACCACCTACAACTTGCGGATAGTGCGGTATGCCGATTCTGCAAGGTAGAGGAGGAGACCCCGGCGCACATCCTTTGTGAGTGCGCCGGCCTGGCGAGGATTAGGTTTCTTCAATTGGGGACGGGCAATCCCGAAGCTGGAAGCTTCATGACGCAGCCGCTCTTGGCTTTGCTAGGATTGATTAGGAGGGCAAAGCTGGGGGCTGTTCCGTAACTTAAGGGGATCCACAATAGACCTCGACTTGTAGGTCGCAGTGGAATGAGGATCACCCCCCACCCCCCGCTTATATTCTATTCTGTCATTAAGTCTGCTCTTCTTCGCATTTCTCCTCCATAGCCATGGTCGCATAATAAGAAGTGAATGTTCACCATAAATAAATTTATAGTTGTTCTATTTATTTGAAATAAATATTTTTGGCAGTTTATGTATTATATTATATTCTTGTACATATATAGTTTTATCAAGCTTTTATTTTCTTATATAGTATTTTGAACATGTTATCTATATATTTTATTATCATTACTATGACTGTAGTTATTATAAGTTGGGCAATAATAGTGTGATTAATATTTTATACCTAAATTTGTAATTGTTATTGGGTTCTGCCCGTATATATAAATAAATTATTGATTCAGTACGAAGGAAATCTATCATTATTAATAAATCATAAATTTTCATAAATTATTGATTCAGTACGAATAAAAGGTTGTTTTCGTAATTTAATTAAGCAATTTCCTCTATTCCAATGGTCCATTAAGAATTCTTCTAAATCAACCATTGTAAATCAATTGTTTTTACTTTTATATATTTATTTAAGAATTTATGTCTAGTAATATTTTACTTTGATTAGAACGTTGTATGTTGAGCGACAGATTTCTTTCACCATAACTGAACGTCCAGATAGAATATGTTGTGTATATCTCTACCAAGGGTTCTTAAACTGGGGTTCCCTTTACATAAACTGAACGCCTCAGTCCATGAGCTTGGTTTTATTTTACCAGTGAAAATGTTTTATTGGAAGGGAAGTAATCTGAATGTAACGTAAAGACACTTTTATTTTATAGAGCAAGGTGAAGGAATGGAACATTTCAATCCCGAAGTCGAACCAGTTACCTTAATATTGTCAAAAATCATGTGTTTGAATTAATAATTATTTGATTATTTTTTGGGGGAAGTTAACTTTTTTTCGGTGTGTGAACCAATTTCGAATCCAAACTTTTATTATTACAAAAAAAAGATCATTCACTAATAAATGTTGCTATGATGGAGCCTAAAAACCATAAAACATTTTCAATGCTTGATTTTTCGTGAAAATAATTTATTTTTATTTGTTTTTGGTAATCTTTTTACAGGCAGCGAGTGCTCGTAAAACTAGCCAATATGGCTATCGACCTTAAAAAAGGAAGAGTTGTAACTCAATCCACTCTTCTTCTTCCTCTAATTAGTTTAAAATATAATATTTTGAGTAAAGGGTCTAGTGACACTTGAGTGTGTATATTCATTATTCAATAATCGTCATCTTCCTTCCCAGAAGTTACATAATACTTTAATGACCAATTTTTTATGTCGAGGGAAACAGTGGAAAATTAATTTCCATCAGTAATTTGCCGTGATTCTGACCCTAAGTAAATCAAAGAGTTTTTGTTTATTGCTATTTTGTTTTTGCATAATTTTCAGAGCGAGATTGATGTACATGATAAATATGGTTCCTGGAATTTGAAATGAATTTTTTGTTTTAATCGTTGTTTACATGAAAATGAAGAATTCTTGAAAGAATCCTTGTAAAAATATTAACTGAACTTCCTAGGATTAAACAATCGATTTTTTTTTAATGTATTCATTTTTAACTCTCCTTGTGACATAAATATTATTCTTCTAGTTTAGAAATATTCATAAAACCAAAAATAACCTCCTCAACATATATGTATATATAGTGATGGCAAAAGCACAATATTTGTACATGACCAAACTATGTAAATAACACAGATTTTCTCCTTGCATTTTATGTACATATTTTCTAAAGCCTGACATTCACACGACATTATCATATTGAATATTTAATTAGCACGAACTTATCATGAAACTTGAGGAAGTAACACTTAGAGACTTACCTAACAAAAAGTTCTGTTTAAAAAGCAATTAAATAAGTTAGTTTATAGCTCCACTGTTTTGTACTAAAAAAAACTACAAGGAGAATTAGATTTGTTTCAACAAATTTTTCCTGTAAAGACTGAATTGTTTTCATAATTAATTTAATATCGATGAGAATCTATCATTTTTATATAAGAATACTTAATTACCGTTCTTTTTTTAACATTTTGTAAAAGATTGACATCGCTCATTACAATACTACACCATGGCATTCAAAATTAATAAATCTAATCACTCAATCAGACTCCTCTTCTACCTATTGTCTGAAGCTAATTTTACATGAATTAAGGAAGGCGGTTCATCTTATGAGCTTTATCCAAACTAGGCACGAATTATATTACGTATATCTAGGACTGGTTAATAATTACTTCTAAAATGATGTAGTCTGAACCAACGTTTACACATCTAAAACATTTACGACGTTATCTAGAACGATCTGAAACTTATATTTTTTTTCTTTTATTAAATGCAGCGTACATCTTATCCGGTAGTTAACATAGACCTATCCATGTTAGATATTATCTATAATTTACTTAAAATTAAAATATAGATTTCGTTATTTAGTTAATCTTAATAATCTCAAGTAGATCTGTTAACTCCCACACTGCACTGATGTGCATTATAGTTGGTAATTCCATCTCTTTTAGCTCCCCCAAAATCAATTTTTCTAAAAAAATTATTCAAGTAAAAGTAATAAATTTACAATTTGATTAGTTCAAGTTGAAGGAATATCTTTGATGGCGCCACTTTCGGGAAAAACGTGGGAACTAAAAAGTAGCATTGCCGATAACCGAATTTCTTTAAACTGAAGAAAGTGATAAACAGCAGAATGAAGAAAATTACCTGTATGAATAACTAGTGTAGTAGGTTTCTAATATTGTCACTAGATTGTTAATCAGAGCGTTTAATGCACACGATATCATAGGTTAATTAATGATGCATTTACAAAAGTCAGTAGCACTTAAAATGCTCACAAGAAATTAACTTATAAATTTTGTCTTATGTACACTAGTATATATTGAATTTACATCACCTTAGTAAAAATGTTGAGAGGCCCTAATTAAAAAAAAAATTCATAAAGGGTCTGCCATATAAATGCAACATGCGTAGAATACGTCTTTCAACACACCCAGAACCTCACAAAAATCACCTCCCCCATTCATCAGCTACCCTTAGATGAGAAAACGTTCGTTCGCTTTTACCATAGGTGTCTCCCAAAAAACGTATTCTTCGTTAAAATCTAGGATGAAACATTCATAAAATTTTCTCTTTACTTCAGTTATTAATTAGTTTTGGGCAATTTTTTAAAAATTCGGAATTATTACTTAGAAACGTCTTTGTTAGCGCCATTTTCTAGAAAGTTGCGGAAATTAAAAAGTAGCATTGCCGATAACAGAATTTCTTCAAACATTACTACTTTTTAAACATAATTGATTGTCCTCTATGTATATAATATACTTAAGAGAACGTATGGTATTTCGAAATAGTTTGTTATTTTGTAATCCTGAGGTCGCATCTCTCAGAATATCCAGATCAACCAGAAAGTGTTTCAAACAACCCTTACAGAATTATACGTACTTGTGGATAGAAAACCAGGATTACAAAAAAAATTAGTGGGCACCAATTTAAGCAAATCCGGTAAAACTCAAAACATCTCTCCATGAAGTTGCACTTCAGATTGAGGATTTTGAATTGAACGAAATCTGAACGGAATAAACAATGTTGCTTTCTCGCGATTTTTTGTTTTTGATATATTTGTTTTCACTACACGAATGCGCGCGCGCACATACACACACACACACACAGAGTCCAATTTTGTAAAAATATTCTTTTTTACTCAGGTATCTCAAAACATGTTTCCGATGTAAAATCAATTTCGAAAATTCTGAAAACGATCGCAATAAAAGAAAGTAAAAAGTGTAACAAAAATGATAACCCTCAAAGTAATATTAATTTTCACATAACCACATATATGTTTCTAGTAATCAATAAAATCGTATCTAATCCTCAAAACTGTATTATTTTATGATGAGCTGTCTGTACGGTAATGGCCAGAGTGTATTATTTTATGCATTTAACGATTTCTGACTATTAACTACTGTTCTTTACTAATCAGTCACCCACAGATAACAGGCTTTACAAAGACAAAACAGGTCGGAATTAGATAACAACACTTTATTATACCAGATAAATCCAGACTGACTTGCAGACAATTCTATATGCATACAAACGTACCTTACTTCCTCCAGTTCCCAACACAACTGATCACACGGGGTCCATCTTACCCCCTCTTAATCGCTCCTTCAGGTTTTCTCCAACCCTTCAAACACTAATTTCCTTGAAGTAATATAGTAAATTGTTAATCAAAATTCTGAGCGATAACATGACTGATAATACAAAACCTAAAAATATTAACAAACAGTAAATTTATATAATTTTGAGAATAGTATTGTAAAACATTAAGTAGGAAAAGTCTGTTTTTTCCTGCCATAAATCGATTAACTGGCAATTTAAATCGATAATTCTTCCGACAGCCTGAAATATTGCTACTCAGAAAAGCAAAAAGTTTGCTAGGTCGATGTTGTAAATCAACAACCATAACTACCCTTCTGATCGAGTAAACTATAAAATTACTTCCTACATACACAATGCGAAAAAAATATATTTACATGCTAGAAAATGTTTTATAGTTGTAGAAAAATTGTTACGACCTTGACATTTTTTCGCAATGATTAAGTTTATGGAATGATGAAAGTTAATATTTTCTAGCCCCCAATGATCTCATAAAAAACTAAATAGCCTGCCTGCTTCACACTACATTATAGTGTACTATAATACTAAATAATCCTTATAATAAATAAATTTTAATGGGTTTTAAGTGGCAAGTTGAAATAGGTAAGTGTAGGTTTCAGTATTTTAAGTAATTATTTCAGTTATAAATATTCAATAAAAAAGTTATACAAAAACAAAGTAATTATTTAGTATCATTTAAGGATCACTTTAGGAGGGGAAATTATTTCCAAAAAAATAAGGAACTTTGTTTAATAAAATAATGAAATTTCTGCAGATGAAGAGATTTTATTGAATTAAAAATTTGCCTACACTTTTTTTTTTTTGAAGCGGGGGGGCCAACGCACTGTGACCTTTGATCCGGTCCATTGTGCTATGCCCCCTGGGTGCCTCAGGCTTGCCCACAGCACCCGAACAGATGTCCCATTTGAATATCCGTTCTACAACACTTCCATCAGTCTGAGATCCCTAAGGAACCCCAGTATTCTGACGGGCTCTAAAAAGGGCATGTCCCCCTCCTCCACCTGGTATCTGCCCGGGTTCCTGAATCTTCTCTGAGTGGCAGCCTCACAGTCTGTTAGGAGATGTAGTGGAGTTTCCTCCAGCTCCCCACAGAATCTGCATGAGCTGTCACTTTCCAAACCCAGCTTCACCAGGTGTCCTCTAAGTCGGCAATGCCCCGTGAGGAAACCCGTAAGAACACGGAGCTTGTTCTTGCTCAATCCAATGCAGGCCTCCGACCTCCGTTGGTTATAATTTCCCAAGCAGATCTTGGCCTGCCGCAAACCGGGGAGGGAGTACCAGAGTTGAGATCTCTTCGTCTCCTCCTCCTTCCTAAGTTCCTCCAACAGAAACTGGTCGCTAATCCCACAAAAAGGTTCCGGCCCCAGAAGTGGGGTCGTAGCGCCTATCTTGGCCAGGGCGTCGGCCATCTCATTCCCTTCAATGCCAACATGCCCCGGCACCCACCAAAGTGCAACTTTGTTCCTCCTGCCTAGATCGTTAAGTTTATCTAGGCATTCCCAAACCATTTTAGAGTTAATAACTGGTGCACCCAAAGCTCTAATGGCTGCTTGACTATCGGAAAGGATAACAATCTCCTGGTTCCTATATCCCCTATCGAGGTTGAATTGTACACATCTTCCGATAGCGTATATCTCCGCCTGGAAGATGCTGGGAAATTTACCCATGGGTTCCGAGTGCTTGATCCTTGGACCAACCACCCCCGCCCCAGTCCCCTCGAGGGTCTTAGACCCATCAGTATACCATTTTATGGCATGTTCCTTGATGCCCAACAGAGCGGACTTTTGGTGCCCAGTGCCTACACTTACAAACTTACAGTAAATCCATTACTCAGATGATAATAATAATATTATTATTTTACTGCTAATGTAATAATAATTATATTATTATTCATTAACAGTAATTGCAAATACTGAATCTAAACATTAACATTTAAAAATCCTTCAGTTTTTTAAAATACATTACTGCTTTAAGAGAAGTATTGCTTAATGGTTTTTCAAAATCATATATATTTGGGTGTAATGTTTAGAGTTCCCCTAAATACGAAAAATATGGAACGTTGTGGAAAATTTTGGGCATGTTTGAATAAAATATCACATAAAATGTATAATTGCACAGGAAGCTCATACTAGTTGATTTGCTGCAACCCCATCGATTACACCCGATATTTTTTTGGTCATAATTCATCAACCAACTGCGAATTTGCTTATTTTTTTTTTCCATTTTTCGCCAATTTTTTTTCGGAAATAGTTTCATTCATAAATGTTCGGTTACTAACTGCACACAAAAAGATCTATCGACTTTATTTATTTATTTGTTTGTTTGTTTTTTTTTTGTTTGTTTTTTTTTTTTTTTAATTTAAGGCGCGTCAACATCTATGGTCATTGGCGCCCGGAGCCTTCTCAGTGCACTGCCGGCCTCCGGACAGTGTTCTCTCGTTACAGACAACACTATCCGTCATCGGGCAGTGAGCTGTAGAGGCTCCTAGGAAACAAAAATCTAAGGGCTGCTCAGCTGAACTCCAGCCTGAAAGGTATTTATGTGTGTAGATAGTATTCGAAGTTAAAAGAAAAACTTAAATAAAAAAAAAAGTCAGTAAATTCGCACTTTCGGTTGTTGGATTTTGGCCCGGAATCTTCGTTTCTAATGCGGCGGAAGTGCCTAAATAGAATACCAAGTTTGAGCTTCCTGCAGAACACAGACACTCATACACAGACCATTCGCTAAAAACATTTATTCATATGTATTTATGAGATCCCAAAACATGTAATTCCAGTGAAAACTGAATTTTAAAAATCTGGCATGACCGCTAGGAGTAACAGAAAGTAAATAAGTGATGTTTAGTTCAAATACCTTGGTTCCATAGTACTGTTAAACAGATCGTCGGACTGTAAAATCCGCAAAAGGGTATCATCGGAAGGGAAGAAAGTTATTATATATCACTGTTATTGCTGAAAATATCTGTTTTTTACTTCCTCTTACTCCTTAGTAAGAGGAAGTATTATAATCGTGTCAAATTTTCGATATTGAGTTTTCACCGGAAATATCCGTTTTGAGGTCCCCTGAGTCCAAAAAAGTGGTTTTTAGCAAATGGTCTGTGTGTGTGTGTGTGTGTATGTGAACAGCATAGCTCAAAAACGAAAAACCGTAGAAAACTGAAACTTAATATTCCGTTTAGGTATCACCATGCGATCTGACTGTGCGTTATCTGTCAAAATTCCTCAACCGGAAGTACCACTTTACTAGTTGACTTTTTTACTTTTTTGCGTTTTTCTCAAAAATGGCTCCAAGGATTTTCTTTAAACTTGGTACATCAACTACATATACAAGGAGCTACAACTTTTATTTGAAACATTTCTCTGGGAAAATTGATTTAAGGGCCCTTCTGGGGGAGGGGTGGGGTTAGGTTACCCTCTAAAGTGCTATTTCAGGTTATTAGACAATTCGGTCATTTAAATAATGTTAATTAGAATTAAATATCTTGTTGAAATTCCGAGTTTGAGAAAAATCGGAAAACCGGAAGTGCTTTTGTTTTAACACTTTACTAAATATGATTTTTTCACTTTTTCGCGATTTTCTCAAAAATGGCCCGACGATTTTCTTGAAACTACACATATAAACTAAACATTCAAAGATCTACAACTTTTATATAAAACATTTCTCTGGGAAAATTCATTTAAGGGCACTTTTAGGAGAGGGGTAGGTTACAGCTTCCTCTAAAGTGGTATCATACTTGATTATACAACTCTATCATCCAAATGAAATTAATTAGAAATAAATAGTTGGCCAAAATTCCGGGTGTGAAGAAAATCAGTAAACCGGAAGTGCGCTTTTACTGAATAGTTTTTTCAGTTTTCGACAAATTTCATTAAATTTGGTACACAAACTATAAAATTTGTCAATTATAATTTTGAGAACTGGAGTAAGAGAAAGTTGTGTGAGTGTTTCACACCAGATTTTTTATTTATTGACTGAATCTCATATGTCTTAGAGGATATTTTTCTTCTCATTTCTATTACTACTACCGATTATGTTTCCATTCTTTTAATTAACCTCTAAAACGCTATAGCCTGTTTTGGTTTAAATGCAAAATCAGCAATATTAGAAGATGAATATAGAATTCATTAAAAAGAAAATAGCAGTTTTATGTCAAGTATGATAAAAATTATGTCAAGTATGCTATAATTATAACTAAACAAAATCAACTACATGTAAATTATAGAATAAGAATCCTAATAATTAAATTTACTTTTATACAACTGCCGGATGGAAAAAATATAATAAAAATTCCAAATGTTCATTTTTTTTTTAAGACCTTACTATTCAGATAAGTTTTTGAATATAAACACAAACATTTTTATTGATCTAAAAATGTTTGCCCATTGAAAAAACTAAGGAAAATATTAAATGAAAAACAGTAAACAATGATTATATAAAGTAGATATTAATTTAAAGTTATATCATCTAATGATTATAGCAATAACACGAGCTATAAATAAATAAAAATTATTTTATATTTTGAAAACTAATTTGTAATTTTTTAGTGACATAATAACATGTTTTTCTCTTTTAAACACTTGTTTCTTTTTTTTAAAATCATTTCCGTGCAATATCTTTTTTCATAATAATATTATTTCAGGAATATTAATATAATAGATAAAGTCTAGTGATAGAAGTTAGTCGTAACATATTATTGTCTACTTGGAGAAAGAAAATAGACTCTAATTAGTACATTAATAATACTTTTTTTTTTTTTTTTTACTAAGTGGGTTATTCTACTATCTGAAATTACAGGTTTTCTTATGTTCTCTTCCATGTCGGCGGAACGAAACAACTCACCCTATTTCTATTGTACACTGGATTTAATCTAATGAAATTAAATTGAAGTCGTACATTTTTATTATTTCAACATTCTATATTACATTACTAAAACAAGTAGATAAATATAGAATTCTAAAATTATTGCTGAATGCCTCTTTTCATCTTGATAATAATAAACTATTAGACACTCTATTTCGTTTGTTTGGAAAGAATATAAATATCGCCAAATCTTAGGGATGAACAACCGTTTTTCTTATCTGATCCAAACTGTAGAAATAAGATGGATTATATTAGGTGATAATATTTTTAAGGTACCGTTAAGCCCCCCATAACATAAATAAATGAAACAATTTACCTTAAGTAATTATGCACAGTAGTGCAGTAATGATTTTGTTTGTGCTATTTCGAATTACAAATTCACAAATTTTTAAATTTGGGGGCTAACTTGATATATTCAGATCCTTCAAAAAGGAACATATTTCTATGTAATCAAGGTGAATTGTGCTAAGTAGCTAAGTTGTATTGCCTGTCTTTTGAGTGCTAGTTCAAGTTCTGAAGTTATTTACAAAATTCAGCCCCACCCCCCCCAGAAAAGGAATACATTTTCGTATATTCTGTTTTAATACGAACTGTGCAGGAAGCTCAAACTTGGTATTCCATTTAGATACGATATCCACATCTGAACGAAGGTTCGATTGAAATCCATAACAGAAAGTTACAGAATGCTTTTCGTTTTTTGCAAAAACGGCTCCAACGATTTTCTTTAAACTACATGTATTATCTACAGACAGACATAAATGCGTATCACTTATGTTTGAAGCATTTTTCAGGGAAAATGATTTTTAGAGAGGTACTTAATTGGTTACATGATCGTATCAATATTTTGATTGAACCAACATTTATTGACTGAAAGTATTCAGCTACCACAAGATTTCTTAATGTAATCTAGTTTGTTCAGTCATTTAGTATGTAAAATTTCAAATCTCCTTCGTCCAGAACAAGTATTAAACACTTTAAAATAATTGGAAAACCAATAATATAGCCAGTTGGAGGATTCTCGCTCCGGCCAGGACTTCGCATTCGCAGAGGATAACGAGCGGTTTCTCTCCTTCAGTCAAGCAAAACATGCAATGAACACTATTGGCAAGACCCAACAAGCTCACATGCTTCCTAAGCCTACAGTGTCCAGTCAACAGACCCACCATAATCCTGTAAATTCTAAAAATATCAATAGCTATGCTAACATAAAAATATAGTGTTTAAGAAAAACAACGCAAATGCGCATTTTTATGAATGGAATAAGGTACCAACTACCAATCATAAAAAAAAAATCACATTTAGAAGTAGATTATCCATTACATATTACTAGTCATTTCAATGAAGTGATTTCAATAAATATCGATTACTTAACAGATAATTTATGACTAGAACAAAAACAATTTCTTTAAAGAAAAATGATAGCACTTAACTAAATTAGAAATCATATAAATAAAAGGCATTCTTCTTATATAAAGAAACTAGATAACTAACTAGATTAATCTTTGTATTTTTTTTTCTTTCTTTCTTTTCTTACTGACTTTAATTGCAACAGACATACAGGAATTTAAAAATAATGAGTACAAGTATTTGGTGCGAGACGGGTTGTTCGAATAACCGTTCTTCGTTTAGACTGAAAAGTTACCTCACCATATATTTATACCATGTATGTAGAATATACTTCTTAGGTGGATAACAGACGTTTTAATTAATGTTACTTAATAATAAAATTTATTATAGCATAATATAATTGTTATTGAATCAACCAGTGTAGTTCATGATAGAAACATTTAAGTTAAAGTTATCTCTCTACAAGAAGTGATTGATAGCCTTACTCTGACGATGGATGAGAATCCGAAACCGGTCAGAACCAAAAATAAATTAAGCATGCTACGACGGATAAAATCATACATATCATTATTACTTAGAATAAAATTAGGACAATGAGCGATAAATAAACTGTTTTGTTTCTTCAATAAAAAAATATGTGGATGATATTTTCTTGATTTACAGTTTCCATTTTCAGATATTAACTATTTACTTTCTCTTCCTGCTATTAGAGAATATATTGCGAGTGGTGTCGACTTTTCGAAATAGAGCTTTCCGCGGAAATCCTGATTTTAAAGTCAGCTGAATATGGAAAATCAATTTTTAGCATTTGATCATCAAAATATCTGAATAACGAAGAGTCATATTGAATCAAACTTAAGAAATCCAGGCAAGCATTATCAGAAGATCTAATAGGAAGTTCTTGCTTAAAAGCAATCAACAAAAGTGGGATTTTTTCGGAAAACAACTGCGTTATACTCTGATCGTTATATATTAACTGCACATTTATTGGGCGGTCACTTTTACTTAAAACTTTATTCCTGGAAATTGATTTCTGGGAAATTTGAGAAAGCCAAAGTCATCAATCTTATTTCTAAACTGCCGTTTCAGTTAACGTTTCACCAACTACATATATAATAATACATCAATTTTAGCGAATTAAATAACTAGTTACAAGTTTTATCTTGAAAGAAAATAGTTGCAAAAGAGAAGGTCGAAATTGCGAAATTTGACTAGAAATAAATGTTTTGAGGTTTCCTAAGGCATCTTTTAGAAATAATCTCTCTCATTCTCTCACTCTCTCAATGACTTTGGATTGATTTTGAAGAGTACCGGGTAGCTGGTTGTAACGCTTCCATCTAAAAAATCATTTCATTATAGTGTGCATTCTACACTTGTTGACAAAATAGATGAAGATTTTGAATTCTAATAAGGATGTAACTATGGGACATTATACTATAGATATGAGAAAACATTCGAGATTTTTTTCATTATAGTCTGCTCTTCATTTTGTAGGCATCGATCGGTTCAAAATGATTTGATAAATAATAGGTTGTTACAGAAGTATTTCTGAATGAAAACAATACTGATCTTTGAAATGTGGTAATAAATCCAATTTTTGTTGGATTCGTTTATATATTTTCAATAAATATTTCTTTTGATTAATCTTTTATACAATTATATACCCTAATGTCTTTACCACTCATTTGCTATATAATCTGCTACCAAAATATACGAAACAAAAATTGTGATTCGCTGTCTACTAAGACATTTTGGAAAAAGGTCTAAGCGCTAAGGGCAGCTGAAGAAATTTGTGCAGTGGAACAATATAAAAATATTTTTGTATTCGTGCAGAAACACTGAAAATACGGCAGCGTTTTGGTTTAACGTCTCAAATGTGGGGACACCAGCCTTCAAGATGATACATGATCAGATCTTCTTTCGGTTGTCGCTGATGAGGAATTGCTCGAATGTATGAAACAGGATTTGTATGCAACCACTCGAGGATTATCTATCGTAGTACAGGCTTTAAAGGCCATATCAGAAGGTTGGATCTCCCGAATATAAAACCAAGATCAGATCCTCATAAATTTTCAGACCACCAAGCCAAACAACGTATCGAGTTTGTTAAAAATTAGCTCCAAAATTCAAAAACTCACCGGTTTTGGAAAAGAATAATTGCAAGTGATGAAAAGTGGTTATTTTTGAAAAATCTAATGCTTTATAGCCCATCCTGAGTTTAACCAAGATCGGTTCGGATAAAAGTTATGCTTTGCTTTAGTAGGGGTTTTTAATTTTGAGCGTATCCCTTACACTAGGGGCAGTTGCATCTTTGAACTTTACACCGAACAGTTAGAATTTATAAATTCTTAAAAGCAAGGACCCCATATTATTTAACCTTAATAAAGCTATTCTTCAGCATGATGACGCTCCTGCCCATCGTTTCCCATTGACTCAGGTAAAATTAACAGAATTGGAGTGATCTTTTAGGTTTCCACGGCTATTTTCATGAAAAATACTTAGTTTCCGGATTGAGTGAGATTGCGTCATTGGTTGCCTAGAAGCCGACGTTTCGCCCATATTGCAAGGAGCGGTCTCAATCCGGAAACTCAAGTGTTTTTCAAAATTGGAGTGAGTAGGTCTTTTGCCTTGCCAAAAGGGCGTTCCTATAGCTCCAACGTTGTATCACCTGATTACGGTTTTTTTTCTGGTTTATGGCTCCCTTTTTTCTTAGGGTTGCATTTAGAAAATTAAGAAATGGCAATTATGGATGTGAGGTATTTTTCACTTCAAAAACCAAATACCGTCATCAATTGAAGATGGATAAAGGAGCAAAAAGGAAGGTTTATATTTTAAATTTTTGTATGCAGAAAAACTTATGTAACAACCTAGTAGCATGATGAAAACAGACTTCACATGAATGACTCCCGAAACCGGTAGATGACCATAAAATGAAGCAGGCTACCAAGAAAAAAATCTCTGATATGCACAGGATATATTGTAATATATTATTTAAAAAAACAATGCAGTAACTGAGCTATGTATTTCCTTTACATTTCCTCTTACTGACGTAAGTGCAGAACTTTGTAGGGAATTTCTTTTCTTTTCGCAAATTAAAGTTCATTAAAAATTACATCCGCTCAACAAAAGTATAGAACGGATGACCAGGAAATCTACTGAAGGAGGCTGAAACTCTGCAAGGGCTGTAGAGCCAGAATAACAACATATTTCTACGTATTTATATAATTAACTTTCATATATCGTATTTTTTTTTTTTTTTGTTAAACCGCTGATTGTGGATTAAAATCTGGCAAAATTGCGCTAAACGAATTTAAAGACGTTACCAAGGCTTTTAACAAATTATTGAATAAATCACTACTCGAATACAATTCTTTATTATCTTATTTTATATTTGTGTTTTATTTATTACTTTCATATTTTTTAAGGCCTTTTTTTTTTTTTAACTCGGGCCCAATTTGCTGGCCTTGCTTTCCATAATATATCATCTGCTTTCATTTTCCGCTATTCTAGACTCTGGCCCATTCATAGTAATCTTCCTATCTATAAAAATTGACTTCTGCGCAAGATTTAAGAATCCTTAGAATCCTAAGGCTATAAAAGTAAAGTAAAGTAAAGTAATGCCTATTTTTTCAGGCGGGCTTAACGTCCAACTACCAAATTAGGTGTCATGGACGGGGGCGGAAGCACCTACTTTACTATTAACATTTTTAAACAAATATAAAATTTAGCAGTTATACGCTGGACTCGAACTGGGGTCCTCCCACTTTTAAGTCCACGCTCATAACCACTACACTAACACCCGCCCCTCCTAAGGCTATATTAAAATAACATTTTTTCATACCTCTAAGGAAACATCCCTTTATTGAGTAGTGAGTGCCTGAGTCTAGTGGAAAATTTATTTTTATTCTCTTGGCGATATTGTTTTTATTACTTTGACTAAGCTCAAAATAGCATCGTTCTGTTTTTAATGCCTAATTCCTAGTAACTAGTGATCCCTAGGTAGGTGAGGGAATTCTCTAGGGAATTGTAAGAATCCTACACTTTTCGTACACAGTTGAACTCATGCTTTCCTGGTACAGAAACTTATGAAAATCTGAGATATTTAATTGTTCCCCTTAACATAGATAAGAGAAAGTAATTGTTTTAAGTAGAAGAAAACATTTAACTATGAATAGTAATGTACAGGGGATGAGTACTTCGGGTAAGATGTGCGTGACAAGTCAAAAGGATAGCAGTTATTAATGTAAATAAATTAATTGTTTTGGAAACGAAAAATATATGGAAATTTTAGGCATATCTTTAACTGTGGCCTTGCTGCCTCCATCCTACGCTGTTTTCATAAACAACTAAAACTGAAATTGTGCTATTGCATATATGTATATTAAAATAAATGATTAAATTTAACATATCATTGTACTCCATCTTGTAGTCAACCCTTCCTTATTATTCTTTGATGCTTATTTTTATTGGACATTCTGGGTCAGGATTGAAAAAAGGTCTTTTTAGTCTTTTCTAAACGTTTTGTGGGCGTATTCCATAGATACCAGTGAAGATGAGATATCTCCCGAAACTTTTAGGGAAAACTAAAAACGCCTTTTCTTTCAATCCTGACCCAAATAATCTAACAAAAATAAGCAACAATGAAATTAACTTATCATGTACGTTCTTTCTGAACACTCATCCAATACTGAGCAAAGAGAACTCTAGGATGTTAAAACGCTATTTATGATATGAATTTTATTTTATTTGTTAATTACTATTTGTTCGTTTACTTAAAATATTGTTCGAAATAATCATCTATATATAACTGTAGTTGTGGAGGTTGGTTCCGCAGAGCTGGGAAGCATCAGAGACGTTTTCCGTGATAGCCTGCTTCTTTTTGCGTTCGCCCATCTTCAGGATGCGTTTGTCAGACAATGTGATAACACAGACACACTCATAGTGTGCAAACTGAATTATCTCTGTGCAAGTCTGTGTTACCACACTGCCTGACAAACACATCCTGAAGATGAGCGAACGCTCGAAAGCGGTCGATGACCACAAAAAGAAGCAGGCTATCACGGAAAATGTCTCTGATATAACTGTAGTTGTTTGTGGGGAATACGATGTACCAATCAAGCATCCAACATGGACATCCAATCCAATCTTATTTCACTGAAAAATTTAAGTAACTGAGAATATCTTCCCCTAAAATACTCATTAATACCCATGCTTCAAAAACTCTATAATGATAGCTTTCACACAATCTGCATTTGCAATCGCGATCTAGGCACAGCTTCTTCAGATGTTCCTGAGTCTACAATGCCCTGAGGAAACTTGTCACTATAAGAAGCTTATTTTTACTCAAGCTGATGCACGCTTTTGTGGTCATAACAACCCAGAAAAATATCAGCCCTGGAACGGCAGAACTGTTTTTACTTTTTTCTGACTTTTTGGAAGTGCAGGACGCTTATGCCACGAAAAGTGGTTCCGACCAATGAACAGTGTGAGTGTTGCTGCACATTTCCTTGCCATATCATTGCCTTTTACACCAACTGCATTCATGAGAATGTAGATATTGTAGAAAGAATGGCCATAAAGAATGGCCTATTGCAACCTAAAAAGGGAGTGACGAGTATGTGCAATTTTACCCATAAGAGGGTAGTTCTATTATTTGTGTCCAGAGCATTAAATGCCGAGACATTACCATATCATTTTCGAACTGATAATATTTGAATTCAGTGATTTAATGGGTGCCTGACTGTCTACTAGCATACAATCTTCTGATTCTAATACTTCGTGATGAGGTTGTTCTGGACAAACCTTACAATTGCTTAAATTTCAGCATGGAAGATAGGGAACTTGCTTATTATTTTCGAGTGTTCGATTAAAGGCCACGCAGTCACCTCAGGATGATTAAGCGGAAAAAATTGGGAAGCTGCAGTTAATAGTAGACTTCTAATCAAAATTCAGAAGTAAATGGCAAAGGATCCGCAGGATGCTTATAAAAATCGCCACCTGGCAGTCTTGGACATTCATGGGCCGTTGCACTAGTTTTTGTTTGTTTTTTTATAACCTTTTGCAGACGGCTGCAACATTCTATGTAATAAACAAAAAGTTGTATCAAATAAAGAACACAAGCAAGGGATACATGAATAGATCGTCCATTGAATGGACTTGTCATTATTGAAATCTCTTCTGAACGTCTAAATGCTATAGTGTTTTTTTATAATGATCAAGTATTAGCTATAATATGAAAGTAAAAAAAAATGGACATCTCGGTATATGAATGAATACTGATCCAATTTCCTTTTTTGAAAATTTAATTCTTGATATCAAGAATTTAATTATTTGATTTTTGCCAGGTTTATCTTTCATTTCAAATTCCTTTACAGCCAATCAATATGAATATTACTTTTATAAATGTTATTGCAAAAATAGTAAAGATAAGATACTTTTGTTCTCAAACTGCATAGCATGAATTGCATAAATGTTCAATTTAATTAAAATATCCATTAATCAATTAAAAATGTTTTGGGTAATTTGCAAAGTACCATTATAAATAAATTACGTTTAATTTTCAAAAATGTATTAGTTCTCGCTGATTGGCGTGGGATTATTTTATTTATTAAGTTTTTTTTTTAGACACTGTTACTTATACCAGCTAAGATATTACTGGTGAAAAATTTACTTTTCTGATAAGTGTTTCAAAGTAAACGGAAAATCTATTCAATCCAGTTTAAACAACATTTTAATCCTAATCAAGATAATGGAGCCTTCTTACAAATTGCATTGTGTCATTATCAGCATTGAAAAATAATTTTTCTTTCATAATCATTCGATAATTATTATGTACACATGAGAAGTGTTATAATTAAGTAATGTCAATAATATTTAAGTATTTATACAAATTATTCTAGCATTAATTCCTTTAAGAATCTAGAAGCTTTAATAAGTGTATAATAAAAGAACATTAAAAACATAATTATAGCATAAAATTGTAAATTAATCTTAAGGAAGCAATTTTATTACTCCTTCGCCTAAACTGTGTGGAATATATACGTTTTTTATCGGTCGAAAACTTTTTCTTTCGTTTCATTTTTTTTTATTTAATACATATTTTTTTAATAAGCACGCTATAGTTTAACGACTTATTAATTTAAGAATTTATTTTATCGTAGCATGGAATACAAATTTGAATTAAGAAAATAAGAAACATTTATTGGAAATTACTCTATTGTAAAAATTATTTTTTTGCCTAAATAATGTAGGATTTAAATTTTGCTGATAGGGTTATAGGTATCACACTCTATAAAGTAATGTCTAGATATAGAATACATCTTTAATAGCAATGAATTTTATTAATTTGTTGTTATTAATATTCATTGTAAGATAAGTAATGCACAGTTAAACTTATAAATAAAAATTATATAGTATAGTAAAAAGCTATATATTATTCAATAAAAAGCGGAAACGACTTAAACAAATAAAAAATAAATCATTGTTACATGTGGATTGTACATCTTAAACAGAAGAGGAAGAACTTCTAGTAATGCTAGGTGCACCAATTGTACATGTGACGGGTAATTAAGAAAGATGATTTTGATTAGAGTTATTGCAATAAGATTATTATTTTTTCTAAAAAAAGAAAGTTACGTTATATAACTAATATTAATAAACATGTAATAATAATAATAATACTTTACTTTTAGAAAATAAATACATAATATTAGATAACAAGCATATTTAGCAAGCTGCCTGTAAAAGTTGTAATAAATATGTAATAAATTTATACATTTATATTTATTTATACATTGAAAATATAAGAAATATAACTTGATTTAAATAAATTATATACAATAAAATAAATAGGATGACAAAAAAAACAAAAACAGAAAACAATCTACTGACAATATAAATTTCAGAAATTTGTGAAGCTACTAAAGGTTAAAATATTGGCTTAATATATCTTCACTTAATATATGATTCATTTAATATATCTTTTAGGTCGCAGGCATATTCCCTTAAAAAAAAAAAAAAGCTTCATTTAAATTTATATAAATTAAAACACAAATATTGATATAGCCAATTTTCATGAAGAATCAATTAACCAATTAATCTAACTCTCCAATCATGTCCAGCTTATCGGATCATTGGACAAAAATATACTACTCTGCTCAAGTAGACAATTCTTCCCAGCTAAGAATGCGTTTACTAAAATAAAAAACTCAAATTCTGTCAGAAGCGGACATTTCCCAAGTAGGTGATATTCCACTTAAATTACGGGTACTGAAATTATTAAGCGAGCACTTCAAGAGTACTGAAATTACATTCGAGCACAAATCTACATCAGGATTACGATAATGTCTATAATTCAAATATAATAATTCTCCTCTCGGTTTAAATAACTAGCAAGGTTCAGAGTGGTTCAGGTCTAGCTTGAGATAATGCGAAATTAAAACCTTACAAAACAAAAAAAGTACGTTGATTGTTGTGTGAGGACAAATTCCTCCAGTTTATCTTAGTAAGGCATCTGGAAGTTGCAAAAGCCTTCTGGGCCAATTGGGAAGGTTTTCTGAAGAACATTCAAAGTCAAACTGATTTCATAGTCCATATTACATAGTAATAAATAATTAATAAATATATATATTTTACAAATTATTGCAGCCATTTCTGTGATAATAGGTTGTTTTTCTTTTACTCATCCAGCAGTTTCAATATATTGGCTTATTTAATATTAATTAAAAGTAACAAGCCAAAACAGATCATTATCAGAAATCAATCAAACAGAGGTCACTACTAAAAAGATATACATTAGTGAAAGATTTCATAGAGAAATTCAAATCAAGTATGACTCAGAGGAATACCTACCATTACTCACTAGTGTTTCCAAGCAGCAGGCAAATGATAAATCTCCTTACATGCTCTTTCAGATCTCTGCGGCCATTACGTTCCAAGTTTCCATAGTGTTTTGACATGTAAACTGTAATTACCAAATCCAATTGATAAAATCACTATGGAAGATAGGCTTCAGAAAAGGATGTAGAAATAGAAAGAAATAAATTAAAGAAAATGAAGAAACAGTGATTACGCAAATTGTACAAAGGAAGTTGGAGTATAATATCAAAACTATTATTATATTGCTTCACAAACATAAACAAACAACCATCTTAACAAACTTCGGGTATAACCATACTAAGATCAAAATTTCTTCTGTTCATCTAGATAGGGACATGATCATTTTTCCCTTCCTTAATATTGTCAGAGGAAGTATTGCGATCATATCAATTTTTGGAAATTGAGTTTTTAGCGGAAATACATAGGTTTCCTAGCGAATGGTCTGCAAGTGTGTGTGGTGTTTTTTTATAACTTTATTTGTGCACGCTTCACAAATATATTACACGCATTTGGTAAACTTTACTCTTCCAGAAGGAAATTGACGCATGTTTTCGGTGTATCATTGAAAAATAATTGAATGCTGAGTTCTCCGCTGCTTCCTTAGCTAATATGTCCGATCTATCATTGTCAAATTCTCCAGTGGGAGCCTTAAACTTATTAAAAAGGATCTGGAACCCGTTACGCTGCAGATTATTTAGAGATGTTATTGTCCTTTCTATCACTTCCTTCCTTACGTCCCTATTGCTTATCTATCACTTTTCAAGTTATTAATTTAGCTACTATTTATTTTATCCAGTAATTCTGAATTTAATAGGTATTCCAAAGAAATTTCTGATAGCCACAAAGTCCGATATTCTCTGTATTCGTTGCTGTAATTTCAATTCTATTTAAATATAGGGCGAACACCGAAACTACTGTATTGCTTATTCTGCTTCCGTCGGTATAAATTGTTAGTGAACTCTCAAAATTGTTGATCTGGAATTGTGGCACATGTTTTACCTTTGGAACTAATACAGGATGTATCCATTTAAAAGGTTTTGCTGGAGCACAATGACTTTTGTGTTTTCTTCTCCATGGCCTGCATTATTCTATCTTCCTCTTCCTTGGCTTTACGATCCACAAGGACCTTGGCCTCCTCACCCACTTTGCCATTCACAAAGAGGTACAAATATTTATTAACTTAATCGCTTATGGTTGGATCTTTTGCTGGACATTGTAGTTAAAGGAGATATCTCTACGTAATGAGACTCATGCCAGACCCTTTTTTACAGTCTGTAAGACAGTGGAGGAAACACCCACCCATCCACAGATTGCTTGGGTTGTGAGAAAATTAGGTTCAGGACCTTTGGTCGGATATCTGTGGAAGAGCTTAAGCTTTAAGGCTATGGTCCGATTTGTTCTGACTGCGGTGAATCTCACATGGGTTAGACCCGGGTCTGAATTTTTGCTCTAGACCCGGTTAGTTGTTGTTTTTTCTTGGGGTAGCTTACGGCACAGTGGGGCTTTGGATAGCGTAAGGTTTCGTCCCTCTCCACAGTCGAATAATAATAATTATTATTATGAATGTATTAAAAGTTGTTTTCCCTAAAAATTGAAAATACTTTTTAGTTACAGATTTTAATGGAATAAAATTGTTACTTATCATACTGTTGCAATAAACAAACAACAAACAAAAATGGTTTATAAACAATTGCAAAAGATTAAGATTTATTGCTTATAGATTTAGCCCATATTCCCCCATAAAAAATAAGAGTTGAGTACATAAAGTAAACAAAAACATATACTTGTAAACAACAACAAAACCATAGTTCATTTCTCTTTTACAAAGAATAACATCACCTTATTCTTTATCCTTTATATTAAATAAAAGTAATAACTTCTTCATCTAATAACTTTAACCAATAATCATACAATCTTTTTTTTTATTTCGTTTAAAAAGAAAAATTCTTCCAATGAAAAAACGAAGATGAAACAGTGAAGTCGCAATACTTTGATGGATTTTGATCGAACCCTTCCAGCATACTGTGATTTTTCATTTTTGAGATATTATGTTCATACACACACGCACACACACTGTATATACACCAGTTTCATTATATTTAAATAACAAAACTAGCAAATTGTGTATGAATTAAAAGACCTAGGAGTTTTATTTGATGGTTTTCTTGGAACAGTCATACCAATTATATCGAGGTAAAAGTTTGGAGTTGGTGAATTATATTTTCGCGGTGAGCTAAAAGTCTATTGGGGGCGGTTAGATCCGATGCGGAGCTAGTGATTTGATGATGGAACGTTAATACCTTTACCTGCCTTATTAAGCTAACATAATAATGCATTACCTGCTTGGTACGAAGTATTAAGTAGGCAGTATCATGCAAATAAACTTCGCCGCTTATAAAATATTTATTTAATGTTAAGAATAATTAAAGAAAATATTGCAATCATGTCAAAATTTTCGATATCAAATTTTCAACCGGAAATACATATTTCGATAGTCCCCTGAGAGCGAAAAATTTATTAGCGAGTGGTCTATTTACATATATGTTTGTGTAAGAGAGAGAGAGAGAGAGAAAACAAAATATTTTGAAAACGAAAAATTTTATATTTATTTGAAGCATTAAGAGTTTTGGGGAATTCCAGGGGAGCAGAAACATAAAGTTTTCTCTTAAATTACGATTTCAATATAATTAGCACACATACGATTTCATATAATTAGACCTCATCTTGAATTTGCAAATCCTGTCTGGTCACCGTATTTAAAAAAAGATGTCAATGCCTTGGAAAATGTACAACGTAAGTTTACCAAACTTTCTCCATCACTTCGTGAGCTTCCTTATTCAGACAGACTAAATACTTTAAACTTAAGATCTCTGGAAGATCGAAGAAAAAGAGGAGACATGATTGAGCTTTTTAAAATCTACATGGACACTACAAGAGTAGTCTAGATCATCTGTTCGCCCCTACAGAAGTAGCCCAACAGGACACATTTTTGTTGTTCAGCATCTCACTTTCGAAGCACCCTCTATAAACCTTTAAGTCTAGATATGCATATAATTTTATATTTTACCTGTATTAACTTATTTATATCTATTGGCTTTTATATTGTGCTTATATACTTCAAGTCAAAGTTAAATATATATTTAGTGCAATTATATTGTCACCTTAGGGACCATATTTCAATAACTATACTTATTGTAGTTACTATATTGTATACTCTTGAGAGCATTCACCGGCACTGCCGCTAGCTCTTTTTGTAATAATAATAATAATAATACAATTTAAAGGTAGATTAAATGTATTGCTAGGATTCCAAATATGAAGAAAACTGTTTAACAGCAAGTGGGACTTTACTAAACAGGTTTTTGTTGTAGATTTTTCGAATTTAACACGGCTATAATTATTTTCTGTAAACTTATTTATACAGACGTAAAAGTATCACTTTTATTAGAACAAATTGATTTCAGTGGGTTCTGAAGAATCCAAATATTATGTAGGTTTGCCAATATTATTTCTTAAACTATTATCTGCTTTGGGCAAAACTGAAACTGCGACTTTACTGAATATTTTTTCAATGTTTTGCGATTTTCTCTAAAATGGCTGCAACGATTTTCTTTAAACTTAGTTTACTATCTGCGCACCTAAATATCCATCACTTTTATTTGCATTTTTTCCTCGGGAAAATGGATTTGAGGAGTTCCGGGGGAGCAGCAACCTCATGCTCTCTGCTAAAGTACCACTTCAACATAATGTATAGTTCTATCATCTATATCAGTGCTCCGTACCACTGGTGGGCTGTGTGCTAATGCTATGTGTGTCGCCGCGCCTATAAGACAATAGTAAGTACAATGCAGGGATGGCCAGCCGCGCGCCGCGTGTGCATAATAAATAAGTAATACCAATAAAAATAATATCAAAAGTGGTGAATAAATTTGACGCTTTGCCGAAGCTTTCATTGGATGCTTTCTGGATTTCGGTTAGGAAAGAATATCCTGGAATACAAAGCATTTTTTTTTTGTTCATTGAAACAAGCTCAGGTATCACATTACTTACTTGCAGTGTAGAGGAGGTATCACATTAATAACCTTTTTTTTGTTTCACATTAAATTATATAAGTATAGTTCTTAAGTTATGTATGTATATGTATCAGGTACAAAAAAAATTATGAAATATTTATTGCATTCTATTTCGTATATATACATATTTACTTTTGGTGTGCCGAGAAATTCGGCGAAGAACTTTGTTGTGCCATGAGCAAGAATAGTTGCGGAGCACTGATCTATATAATCTGAAGGTAGATTAAATGTATTGCAGGTAGTTCTGCGGAATTTGTTGCGTTACATTTCAAATGCTATATAAGGTAGGATCAATATTATTTTGGCGTTCTCTTCTGGACGGCGATGTTATCATTCTAGAACTTACCTTGGTAGGTACATTTGGCCAACCCATCACCTCTATATTTATGTTAGAACAAATAAGTAAAATTTGAAGTTTAAAGTAATTTGAAAAAAACTTTTATTTGTCCGGCAGCTTATTTCTGCTTTACAAAAATTAAATACACAAATCATAATAAAATATGTACATTATAAATAAATATAATTATAAGTAATGGATTCGTTGTCTGATGCACGATGTCTTGTGCTAGTCTAGGTTTCAATCATCATCGGGCTGTCTTCTTCCGAGATTGTAGTCTGTTCTAGTTTCTATAGTTAGTAGGTTTCTATAAATCTCTTTGCTCTCCTGTCTACGAAGTTTTCATTGTTGGCATGCTGAGCTCTCTGTGGATTTGCTCGTTCCGTAAGAACCAAGGTGCTCCCAAGGCGATGCTCAAGGCTTTATTTTGAAAGATTTGTAACTTATTCATTGCAGTCTTAGAAGCCCCTGCCCAGGCGTGGCAGGCGTAAGTCAGTATAGAGGTATAGAGTAGTCTACAGCATTGCTTTAACTGGCGTCCGTCTGATAATCAGTGGACAGAGCTGTCCTAAGGGTTTGATAGGCCTGTCTTCATTTGAATGTTATGTGCGGAATCCAAGTAAGTCTTATGTCGATTTGTAGGCCAAGATATTTCATTGATTCGTCAGCTTTCTTCCATTCTACGTCTCTGTTGGTAATTTTTAGTGTCTTTGTTGATTGCATTTGCCTAAGAGGTAAAATTTTTGGCTGTGTCTTTTGTACGTTGATGTCTAGCTTCAATTTGTTGAACCAATCCGTTATCTGGTCTAGTGAAGTTGTAAATTATCTATGGAGTCACTAAGGTTGCGATGGCCTGAACGGAGGAGAGTGATGTATGCGTAAGTAGCCAGAACGGAAGTATAGAAGTAGGTAGGTCGTGTGTGTAAATTTTAAATAGGATGGGGCTAAGAACCGATCCTTGAGGTATCCCGGCGTTAATGATTCGGCGAGTTCTGAGGATAAGCATTTATTCTTACCTCAAATGTACGCTCGTTTAGAAATGAAGTCTGTATTGCTTGTAACTGAAGTGGTGCTTGGATGTAGTCTAGTTTGTAGAGAAGTCCGGCTATATAGTGCAACTTCGGAAGCCACGTCCAATGAGGCGATTGTCGAGGACTGTTTCTGTTCAAATCCGTTCACTAGTTGCTCTATTATTCTTTGTAAATGCTGGGTCACTGAGTATGATTTTCGGAACCCAAGTTGGTGAGAAGGTATTGTTTCATGTTCTATGAAGTTTAAAGAAAATTTGTATTTTTATGTATAATTATATCACAAGGTATGAGTGTTTCATGCCAGAATTTTTAGTAAGCATATAAAGTTATTTTACTGAAGATGTTTTCCTGAAAAATGAAAGTAAAGTGAGTTCCGAAAATACAGCTTATGGGAAATGAATTTTCAGTTATGTAAATAACAAATATCTTTTTCAGAATTCTCATAATTTCGACAAAATTAGACTTAGTTTATTGTTTTATATTTTTTAGAATCTTCTGAAATATGGGCAACCAGGTATTTAGACAGATTAGAAATTGTACCAAGGAAATATATTAAATCATTGTATTTTTGGCCAATACAAACTCCGGGATACATTGTAAGAGCTGAGTACGGTTTAACTAAAATCAAACACCAAGTTATCAAACTAATAATTAATTGGTGGGTTAAGATATTGTTAATGTGTGAAAATAGGCTGCCTAAAATATGTTATATTAAATTAAAAAATATGGATGATAATAGTAGCAATAAATTAAGCAAATATAATTGGGTAACACAATTGAAACAAATATTAATAGAAACTGATTTTGAATGGTATGAACAAGATCCAAATTTATTAATAAAAAATAAGAATAATTTATTAAAACAATATAAAATGTTATCAAATAAATCAGATACAGATCGTATCAATAACCTCATACAATGTAATCTATAAAAATATCTATAATAAAAATAGAGTACAGTAATAACAATATCTTGGATTCAATGTGTCTGCCCAAAGTTTATTTCTGTTAATTCAAGTTAGAGTCTCTCCAACTAAACAAATAACTTTGTATGTAAATAAAACATGTTACAAAATCAACACAGAAGAACCATGCCCGTTATTAATTCTAATAAATTAGAAACCATTACACATGTATTTCTTGAATGTCCATTTTACACGGCTTATAGAAAAAAGTTTTAAAAAAAATATAATAAAGAAATTTCTGATTTGTTAAACCCCCCCGTCAGCCGAACATATAAATAACATTTATTATTATTATTTAAAAAATGTACTTAAGCTAAGATTTCATTTATACACATAATCTAGTAATTTTTTAGTCAGTAATCATATTTTCTAATAGTTTTTAATAGTAATCATATTTTGGTTTGTTCATTATATGTTTTCTGTTTACTTTAAACCTTTGTTCACTTCAAATTGTTTGTTTGCTTTAAGTTTTCTGTTTATTGATAGGTTGCATAGTCTGTTTATTTTGTAATTCAATCCAAACTCTTCTGTAATTATTATTATCAAATAAAGCAGAAAAAAAAATTTTTAGAATGTAATCATGATATTTTTTTTGTTTGTTTGTTTATTTATATTTACAATCTGTAACAGTACAATAAGTAAATGTGGCTTGAAGGCTTGAAGGTGGTGGCCAACGCCACTCTTCCTGGTCTTGTTACTCCTCTTCCTGTGACAGGAGGTCCCTTGGCCACTGGCGCTTCAAACGTCTGGGAGGATTCCCAGGAATGGTTAGGGAGGACAGGTTTGTGACGTGCGGGTTCGTGTGTGTTCCTAGTTTGCTGTAGAATCGTTTGTAAAGTTGTTGTGTTAAGTCGTGTACAAATGGGATTTGAAGGTCAGTATGTAGCGTTATGTTAGAAACATAGTATGGGCATTGTGTGATTGTTCGCAGTATCTTGTTCTGTATGGCTTGTATCCGTTTAGTGTGTGTCGGTTTGGCAGTTTCCCAGAGTTGTAGTCCGTAGGTCCAAATTGGTCTTATTATGGTTTTGTAGATTTGAACTTTGTTTTTCAAGTTTAATTTAGATCTTTTGTCAAGTAAGCGTTTTACTAGGAAGTATCTGGTTTTCATTGACTGTCGAGTTTTCGTTACGTGTGTGTTCCAAGTCAAGCGTCTATCTAGGTAGAGTCCAAGGTATCGGATGTCTATCTAGGTATAGAGTCCAGTATCGTTAAAGGATCACGTCGGGTCGTGTGGTATAGGAGTATCGTTAATATACACAGTCGGGAAGTTTGATCGTCTGAGGGTGAATGTTATATGTGTACATTTTGTTTCATTAATTTTGATTTTCCAAAGCTTGAAGTGTTCCTGTAAAAGATTTAAATGGTCCTGTAGGAGTGAGGATGCAGTGGTGGCGTCTTTGTGAGTTGAAAGTATTGCTATGTCGTCTGCATATGTAGCCAGCAGTGTGTCAGTAGATGTAGGGATGTCCATTGTACTAATAGAATATAGTGTCGGTCCGAGAATACTTCCCTGCGGCACCCTTGCCCTAATGGGGAATACTGCTGAGTATTGATCGGCATTTCGCACTGTGAAGAATCGGTCAGACAGATAACTTTTTAGCAGCCGATAGTGCCCATCAGGCAGAATCTGCCGAAGTTTGAACAGGAGACCATTGTGCCACACTTTGTCGAAAGCCTGTCTAACATCAAGAAAAGCTCCTGATGTGTAGCATCCTCTTTCCAGCGAAGAGGAAATTTCGTCAACCAGTCTTCGTACCAGACATTGTTGTGTGGTAGAGTGTGATGTCCGAAATCCAAACTGATGTGTCGGGATGACACTGTCTAATTCAGGTTGTATGTCGGTCAGTAGTAGCCGCTCAAAAATCTTGAGCATAAATATGATATATTTAATTCTTGTCTTTATTATAAATTTATTGTCAAATTTCCACTTATAACCTCTTGACTTTTTTTTCCCGAAAAAACTAAGTTTTTTCATAAGAAAGGCCGCGGAAGACTAAAAGAACTGCTAAACTAGGGATGAATTCCGTCTGGGCAGAACATGGCTGTAACTGCTTATTAAATGGAAAAAACGATAAACAAGACTAAACTCTTGCCTATTGGATGGGAGACTTTAGACCTCGTCACCCGCCAGACAACCACAGGCACGGAAGGGAAAATTAAGCCCCACCCATAACTACCGCCAAGATACGGCGTGCAAGATGGCGGAGAAAGAAGGACGCCTCTGTTCTACCCATCCTGTTTCGTAATATTGTTGCTTGGGCATACAAGGTAACACTACCCTGTAGAAGCTCATTGGAATATGGGCGAAACGTCGGTTTATAGCAAACCATTGGCGCATTTTCAACCCGAAATCCTGTTTTTCATGCTCTAACTTGTTAGCAATCAACGATAAATCGTGAGAATCTCATATTCTGATTTATTGTGAATCAGAACATTGATTGTTTTAATCATTAGGTTGACGGAAAAAAAATTATTGTATTATACAGTGTAGTTATTGTAGATTTTTCATTGATGAAATTCAAATTTCATACTTGATAATTTTGTCGTTTATATAAAGATTAAAGATTACCACTTATATGCCAATTGATTTTTAATTAAATTTTTATTTGATTCTAAAAAGTGGAACAAGTTCAAGTGGAAATATTGCTAACAACAAATTTTGCTACATCATTGATTACTATACAATCATACACATCTATAGAATTATTTATAAATACTTAAAGTGTGTATCAATAATAATAAAATACACACCATTATCGGACTTTTAAAGTGACAATAAATATTTACACTTATTCATAAATTACAGAAAAACAGCATAGTGTGTATTAAATTTATCTGTAAATATATCCATCGTTGATAACAATACTTCTCTAAATTAGCAACATATATGACAACGTTATTCCCCACTTCAAATCTAATTTTAGGGTATTAACTAATTTTGTGGGAATTCTGCCAATCGTCTCGCCACCCTAGAACTCTAGGTCTTTGACGGGCATGCGCTGTTACTACTTACAGAGGACGCGATATTCGGATTCTGTAAGGCTAAGAAAGAAATCTTGGTACACATTCTTAGTGAATGCGCCGGTCTGATGAGGTTAAGGTTTCTAGATTAGGAGTTAAGTAATCCCGAAGCTACGAGCTTTACAACAGATCCGCTTTCAGCTTTGCTAGGCCTGCTCAAAAGAACGATGCCGGAAGACGTTCATTAGCCATTGAGGATTCACGATAGAACTCCTTGTGTAGGTTGCGGTAGAATAAGGCTCATGCCACTTCTTTGCTAATCTAATGGGTCTAGGACAGATTCCCGGAGTCAATGGGAATGTTTCCAAGCATTTTTTACGCTGAAATGCACACCTCACGAAATAGTAAGGTGTTTTGAGTACTGTATCGAAACCTGGAGATTATGATCCTATCCGATAGTTAAGCTACCATTTAATACTGAATTCATGGGGAATCAGTTCGAATTGGACATGCCTATGAAAACTGGTGTTATGGGTAAGAATTACCGAGTTGCCTTTTGGTTAAGATGACATAAAGAGTAATAAATGTTTGATTGTAACATAAAAATGGAGATAGCTAGATTTTGTTTTTGCCTTATTTCCACTTAAAATTTCTGGAATACAGTTATTATCTACATGGACCCGGAACTTTTTTGTACGAGAAATGACCAGTCTCCTCAAAAAGAGCAAACTAAGAGAACAATATCCTGTGTTACTTCCCTAACATTTCTGAGCAAAAATAACCTGCGGATGTTAAGAGTTTGCAATCGAGCATTGCAAAATCGGAGAACATCTGAAGAAGCGAGACTTAGAATTTGAAGTCATCTGAAGTTTTCTGTTGGTAATGGAAAAAATGCCGGTACATCTCCTGGTGGTCTGCGACGTTTTTATCCAGAAGATTTATAAGACTAGGTGCATACTAGTTACTAAAGGAGGATTTTCTCTAAAACCGTTTCCGGCCAAGAAATTGCTGAAAGGAACAGTCGTGGAAGGGGTGTTATAGATTGAGAATATTACCCGAAAAAACTAGTTAAAATGATTCTTATTATTTATTATCAACCGAAAAATAGATATAATAAGAACTGAAGAAGAAACTGATTACAATTGAAATTATTTCTCTGTGGTTACCAATTATAAACAAGTTTTTTATAAGTCGATTTTGATGGCTTTAATTTAATGATCTCTACCAAGAAATTTTCTATTGCAAGAAGACATTTTGTTGGACCTATGTCAGTAATTTTATTATCTTTATTATGCTGCTTCCAATAAGTTCAATGTTTATTAACATAAAAAATTGCAAGTATTAGGCAAAAGTAATTTACTTTAATGGGCAAATGATAAGTCTTACAAATTGTAGACCAATTGTAGACCTTGATTACTGCATTTAAAAAAAAAATAAACCAGATTTAGTAACAGCTACTCAGAGAGAATTTTCTAAAATGAGTATTATAATACATAGGTCGTCCCACATATGCAATATAATGTAACACTTAACTATATTCTTTTAAGAGGATGGTTATTATTCCATTTTGTATATAATCACCTTTAATATTAAAACAAAATTCTCCTTAAACATTGTTAAATTGTATAAATTTATATTTATATGACCAAATAGTTTTAAGGGCAGTATTGTCTGTAGTAGAGAAAACATTCCGAGACTGGCAGTGCACTGAGAAGGCTCCGGGGGTGCGAATGACCACAGATAACACGCCTTAAATGAAAAAAAAAAAAATAGTTTTAATGCAGATAGAATGTTTCTAAATTTAGAATATATAAAACCTTCTTTTTTTATTAAGCTCATTAAAGAAAATATAATACTCGTTTAACAATTTCATTAAATTTGATAATTTATTTTCACACTCATATACAAAATATATATCTGATGTCTTTGAAATCTGAAATAAATTTCATATAATGAACGCAAATATAATAAAAACAAATAAAAAATATATAATAAAAATAAACAAATATAAATTTTAAATCAACTACACTCAGTGTATAGTATAGTACACTGAAGTGTATAATAATACTGAGTTTGTATTTTGCGTGCAGGGACTATTATTTGCAACAGACGCCATCTAGCGCAAACAAGGACACGTTAAGATCGTTTTTGTCAAGTAGATGGCAGTAGGTGCTATTTTAAATTGAATTTAATACAGAAGGAAATATTAGTAGAGTATTATTTTTGAATAATTAATTAAACAGACAGGATTAGAGAAGGTACTCTAACTTGTGGGTCCCACAATGGACCCACACAGGTCGCATGGCATAGGTTTAATAGCCAAATCACACAGAATCTAATCAGATCTACTATTAAAAACGCATCGAGTTATTTGGAATTAATCTATTATCTAAAAGTTCAAATATTCCTTAACTTATGTACCTTTGAGTCCGAAAAAATAATTTCCCCAAGAGGAGAAATTTCAGTCACACAAGAAGACCCTCACACTGACACAATTGCTATTTGCTCTCTAAAATAATTATAAAAGATTTCAACTTTAAATTCCAGAATATTTATAATTGAATAATATCTATTTATATTTATTTGCTTTTCTATCAGTTACACCATATAAATTACATTGATATGATTATTAATATTTATAAACTAAGATTGGAAAAGTTTCTATAATTTATAAACGAATATATGTATTTCTACTTAAACACTAAAACTAACTAACTTTGTGCATGTTTAAGTTTCACCCATAAAATTTACCAACCATAGAAAGTTTTAACGCTTAATTATTTTATGAATAATGATAATGTTATTGTTATTTTCACTTGTAATTTTGTGTATATTCGTTACTAGAGCATATTATCAATATACTACCTTCAGATAATATTTAATATAGTTCAATAAAAATTCCAATAGTTTTGTATTTCTTTTTACAAAAAAAAGAAGTGTGAAACACTCACACAACTTTCTCTTACTCCAGTTTTCAAAATTGTAAATGACAAATTTTAGCGTTTGTGTATCAAATTTGATGAAATTCGTTGGAGTTCGCCGAAAACTGAAAAAAATGTTTAGTAAAAGCGTAATTCTGGTTTTCTAATTTTCTTGAAAGTGAGGTATTTTGGCCATCTATTTATTTCTAATTAATTTTGTTTGGATGGTGGAATTGTAATCAACTGTGATAGCACTTTAGAGAAAATATAACCCAAAAGTGCCCTTAAATGAATTTTCCCGGTGAAATGTTTCAAATAAAAGTTGTAGGTCTTTGTATGTGTAGTTGATATACCAAGTTTGAAGAAATTCGTCGGAGCCATTTTTGAGAAAATCGCAAAAAGTAAAAAAAGCAACTAGAAAAGTGGTACTCCCGGTTGAGGAATTTCAACAGATAACGTACCGTCAGATCCCATGGTGATATCTAAACGGGAATATCAAGTTTCAACTTTCTGCGGTTTTTCGTTTTTGAGCTATGCTGTTCACATACACACACACACACACACACACACACACAGACCATTTGCTAAAAACCACCTTTTGGGACTCAGCGGACCTCAAAAGGGATATTTCCGGTGAAAACGCGATATCGAAAATTTGACACGATTACAATACTTCCTCTTACTAGGTGTAAGAGAAAGTAAAAAAAAAAAATTGTAGCTTTTTTGCATTATATCTTGCATTTAGATGTTGGTTAAGTTTGTGATTACTTCAAATATTAAGATTAAAACCAAATATTTGTTGTTATATACCTATTAGAGTTTAGTTCAATACATACCATAATTTACAAAAATTGTTAGTATTTACAATAAATATCACTTTCTGTAGATGTGTTTTTGGACAATGTTGTCTTGATGGCAGCGTCGCATTAACAGCTTCAGAGCTTTCTCCCTATATATGACGTGGGTTGTTGGCAGCCTAATATGCTTAATGGTAATCCGAACATAGCTAAGTGAAATATTGCTTGTCTGTTTCTGGGATCTCTCTCAGGAACGTTTGTATCCCAATCTCGGCTCTGTGAATATAGACACTGTGGAGGCGTCCTCTGTCTCAAGACCGTGTACCGTCAGTTAAAATTTAAATATAATTGGGAGGCGCCCCGAAACGTTTAAAATAAAAGTGATACGTTTTTATCTGTGCCGAAGCATTTCAAGTTTAAAGAAAATTGTTGTAGTCGCTTTCGAGAACTCCTAAACGGAATACTTCTTGCGATTTTTCGAAACTTTGACACGATCACAAACTTCCTCTTACATAGGATTAAGAGAAAAGTAAAAACAATAATATCCAGATTAGACTTCCTATAAATATAATTTATTATAATGTTTTTCAAGAATCAATTTAATTTTTGTTTCTTCATAATTTTTAATAATAATAGAATACCAGTAATACTAACGGAAAACTTCAAGCAATAAAATATTAACAAAATCAGCACGATTACTAATGAAGTTACGTTTATGGAATAATATTTAATTTTCTGGATTAAGTTAATGTATCCACATAATCATGAATGCTTTAATTGCAGTATAGTTCCAACCATAGCTCTATATAAAATTCAAAGACATACTTCAATAAACCCTGCAAGCGTGGTTTCAATAAGAAAAAAAAAATCGTAAAAGAACATAAAATCAGAGAAATCTAAGAAAAACTATTTTCTTTCTAAATTTTCAAAGCATTTATTTATGATTGAAATAATAGTGAAGCCGAAAATATGGATATTGTTTTATTGCATGGATTGTAAATAAACATAACAAAAAGGAAGTTGATTTAATCGCATGTTATTAATTGCAATATACATATAATATTATTTCTCTATACTTACTTTCACTAGTGAATCATTAGTATTCATTCGTTAAAAAAAAAAAACACCAATCTCATGATGCAATTAAAAAAGGAATAAGTAATTAATTTTAATAAGTGTTGTCATAAATTTATTAATGATATCAAAATTTGCAATTCTTTTTCGTTCGAATGCTGATATATAGCTTTATAAAATTAAATGAGGCAACTCAGAATTATATAAGAATTGAAATTAAATGAAACAATTACAAAAATTCTTTGAATATTTACATAGTTAATTGGTATGAAGTTAGATATATTAGCATGAATAACAGATTAATGTTATTATGCGACTGCATTCTGCAATCAGTCGCCTAATTAAAACGAAAGCAAAGAAATGGTATAGTCTGCAAAAGAGGCCTGTGAATGTTCTGAGTAGGAAAAATTTTAAAATGTATATGAGAAGAAAATGTTTTTATTTTTCAGTTCCTGATAATATATGGACTCAACAATCCTTTAACTTACTACAATCTCACCGAAATGAAGGGCTATCAGTTTTTGTTGTGCCATCTTCGACAACTTGGAACAAATGATAGCTTTTTTAATTTTGAATGAAATTAGGCAAATATGAACTCAGAAAAAGCTTTGAAACACAGTGGCGTCACCCATTTGTATAAAACAAAACAAAAAAAATGATATAATTGCTGTGGCAGATCTAAGTTTAAAGATAACTTTTATGAGCTTATGATGCTTTGAGCATTTACAAAGTTCCACCAGGCAATATAATTTCATATCACATTTTTTATATTAGAATAGAGGTCAGAGGCTTATCAAATCATTTATGTTTTGTGTGGTATTCGGTGTTTAAATCAACAAACACTTGATACCAATTTAGACAATGTTACGGAAATTGTTAATTTCAACTTTACAATACTTCAAAAACAGGATATTTATTCCAAAAGGGAACCTTCCATGAAAGTATAGATTGCTCTTTGTTTAAAGAAAAACTAATTACATAAGAAAGTATTTTTGAACAATAATTGAAGTGAATCCCTTTAAAATGGAAGAGTTTCTCTCTCAAAATTTTTATTTATTTAAATACCGGCAATTGTTTAATCAAATCAATAAGAAGAATCCTCCCTTCAAAACACTAACTTGATTAAATATTAAACTTGAAAATCAGTTGAATATAATTCATTAATAAATAACAAATTAGTACCTACTTCAATATCCACTACTAAAATTGATTAGGACAGATTTTAAACATTTTTGGCCATTTATCTATATAAATGACCTTTCTTCAGCATACAAACCGTAGAAATTATCAACCAGACACTTTCCTAAAACTCTTTAATAACGCAATCTTAATGTAAGTAATGCCTATTTTTCAGGAAGGTTTATCGTCCAACTACTCATCATTTGCCGTTGACAGAGGCGCTTATTCTTAATTATTTTCCTTTATCAAAATTATTATTGTTATGGTTGTCAAATTTCAAATTACCAGAAACAAAAGTAGTTGTTATAAAAAAGAAAGAAAGAAGACTTTTAAGAATCTTTGTTGCGACGACTTTTGAAAAGGAAGAGTAAGTAGTAAAGCCCTCGGCCAAACATGCTTGGCTACTAAGATCAATATTGGCGTGCGTGCCTAAGGAAACTGGTCAGTTTCTTGTGTGCACACTATCAGATCATCTTGCACGAACATTCCACCCTGGTCGATTTATGGAACCTCAGTTATGACGTGTCCCTTTAACGCGCCATAACATACATATACAGCAACAGTAAACATAAACTTTTAATATTTTGCGCCAGCTTGAGGGGGTTGACCTCTCTGTGACCACCAGTTTAGTGCAACTTGATCCATAAATGACATGCTCAGTTGAAACCAAACTTAATGAGATTCCTCCTCTCTCTAATATCTCAACATCTACTCTGTTTATTAGATATATCTATAAGGCACGAAAGGAAAAAACTAAAAAGCGGTTTATTAGCATATCTTTCTTTGTATAGATTCTTGCCTTTTGTATTTATCAAAAATACTATAACATTGAGAACAGTTCGGCAAATAAAACAAACAAAACAAGCACCCAGTAGTAATAATATAAGAAAGTATACAAATCCATTTAATAACCTTTCCAACTATACAAATGTCTTATGATTTAGCGTGGTGACCAATAATGCCACTCCCCTTCGGGTGTTACTTATCTTTCGTGACGGCAAGGTCTTTAATTTCTTGTTGCGACCCCCGAAGGTGAGTGGTGGGGATTAGTTTCATAGCTACCCCTTGGTCAGTCGAATGCCTCATAACACAAGAATGTACATCATATTTGGGTGCGTTATTCTATTTCATTTAATTTTGATTGAATAAAAGCTATTGCAAAATGCTAGAGAAGCTAGTAAAAAAAAAAACATTCTTGTTGGTTAATTTGAAATATCAGATTTAAGATTTACTAAGTTATTTTTTTCTGTATAATATATATAATAATTACACTTTATCTGTTAATTTAATGAATAATTATACTTTGTTCTTGTTTACAGATCTCCAGAGATCCACCCAGTTTCTCCAAGAGGCCCTAAAGGTGATGCAGCTCTTTGGGGTCGATTTAGAGAACGGGTATTTGCTTGCTGTAGAAGAGATAAAAACAAGAATATAAAAGTAAAACCAAGTAAAACTGCAACTGATAAGAAAAACGATGATAAACTTTCTATATTTGCTCGATTACGTAAATGGAGAAGAAAAGAGCCACCTCCCCCTCGACTGGACAAGCCGGCAATAGAAACAGGAAGGATCAAGCCCAAAGGCATCACCAGGAAATGGGATTGTTTTTCAAAAGTAAATTGTTGTAAAAAGTGTAAAAGAAAAGGAGGTGCAGTAAATCCAGAACCATCCAATCAGTCCAGACTACAAACGAGCAAATGGTGGCGGAAACTATTTTGTTTGGACAGAGCATGTTGCGCCAAATGTAAGCGTAAAAAGGGTCCTACCCCTGGTGCATCAATAAAGAAAAAGGAAAAGCCAAGAGCCCAAAGTGTTTCGGTGAGTTCATTCTCTTAATGAAATAAGTAATAGTTAATTATAATGAAAAATGCGCCACTTCATTCTCAGGCTTCCTGAACCATGCGGTTTTACTTCATGCTGTCTAAATGTAATTTTTTTTAATAAGAACTGTTGATATTAAATTAAGTTTTTTTTTATAAGAGGAATAATTATTATATCTGAATAGAGATGTTGTTCTTACAGGGACTTCCTAAACTTGAACCAAGCCTGGTTGAACATAGTTCTGTTATGAAAGGTTCTGTACCAGTACTTCCTATCTGCCTTGCCTGGTTTTGCTTATTTTTAAATGTCTTCCTACCAGGAACAGGTTCGATATATTACACATTAAGTGATATTATTTAAGAGTACAAACTGCAACTTAATCTTTATTAATTTATTTACTGAAAAGATTTTTAGTACTAAATATTTATTATCTAGATAAAAAGGCTGCAATTTGCATAATGTATATTTAGGAACCATGATTTAGTTAATTCTCTCTGAAAAAAACACTTTAACTTCAACTTTTCTCCAAATTCTTGATAGAGTGTACTTTCTAGTTAACATACAAATCAATGATATCCGTTTAAATAGAAAGTAATTTGTGAAAATTAGAAAAGATTTTTGCTTAAGAATTCTTTTAGGTTGTATTGATATTTCATTAATAAACAAAAAAAAACCTTGCTTAATTAAAACATGGCACGCTCACAATAGCCACATGTATAACTAGTCAGGTACCTTGATTTTAATTCACGTTTTGCAAGGTCTTTCGACTTAGGATAAGATTAAATCAAGAAATCAATAATTCTTTAGCATCTGATGAAGTATAAACATTTTTGTTTTGTTTTATTTTTTTACCACGTTATTTTCATTTTTAAAAATCTAGAAATAATTTTCAAAATGAATGAATACTACTGATGAAGGAAACAATTTTCTGAATGGAGATTTTTTTAACTTTCTCTTACTACTATCGCAGATTACAATGTATGAAATACTATTTTATTAAACATTTTGTAATAACATAGTATAAAAATACAGTATAATAAAATCATTTAAATTTTTGCAGCAAAAACAAAATTCTAAAAACCAAAACAGTATCATATTTTTAATAAAAATTATTTAAAAAGTTAATTAATAACGAATTAAATTTCACGATAAATTATTCTTCAAGAAGAACATTATGAATAAACATTGTGATCTCTATTATTTCAAGTGTTGATAAATCAATTAAAATGTAAAAAAGCAAAGGATTATTTCAATTAATTATATAATTTATACATTGCAGGCACCATAACAAGCGGTTTTCTATGCATGTGCTTTGGTAAACCAAGATTTTCAGTTAATGATTCTGCGATAGCCAGACTGGGAGCGTTTTGTGTCAATTTCATAGTTGGAATAAGCCAGATATTTACAATTATCTTCTGCTTGGTAGGCTGGGGCTGGAGCATTTGGTGGGGTGTTATGATGGTCCGACTTTCTAGTAAGTAATAATAACTAATTTATTGGGAGACAATAAAATGTTTCAATAAATAAAACCAGTTTTATATTAGTTTATCTTTGATAGTTAAATATAGAATATTTACAATTGAAATGTTTATGATGTGCACACAAAGAATTCATAAGAGAAGTACACACTCACTTGAACTATAGCCTTTTTACTTTCCTGAAATGTGGATGAAATAGAATCTTTCCTAATAATTTTCGGCATAGTAACTTATTTCTTTGATAGAATATAATGAATAATTAGATATTATTTGCATACAATTTAACAGCTTACTAATTGCACATAAATATTCAATTATTTAATTACCAGAAAATTTTGAGAATATTTAGAAAACATTTATTATATAAAATTGCTAGTCATGCACAATAGTTTTGATTTTATTGTCTGAATGAATTTAATTTTTTTAATTTATTTATTATCGTTCAAATTCAAGAATAAAAAAATTTGAAGAGCTTATCTGCATTTACCAAAGACTTAATTTTTTGTTCATATTAAGCCCTCATGCTCGTTCTTGATGCGAGATGCCAAGCTCAAATTCCAAGGCTGCTCAAAGGGACTTTATTGAGCTAGCATCAAGAGAAAAATTGCGGAGCTACAGTTAATTGCGGCCTGTTAGCGAAAGCCTAAAATAAACGGCGAGGAAACCATGGGTGCTGGGAAACCACATATCCCAATAAAAATCGCCTTGTGGCAGGCCTCAGATCTTTCAAGGGTTACAGTGCCAAAGTTTAGTTCATTATATCTTAAGTTAACTCATTAACAATAAAAACTAGCAGATGAATCTATGCATCTGTTATGTGATATTTAACATATAGAACAAACTGAAAATGTACTCCTCTCCATTAATAAGCATAAGATTGTTTATGACTTATTTACTGAAGAATTTACGGAAATCTGCCTTTTCTTCAGCTTCGTAATTATTGTCTTGCATTCTCAATGTACAGTTAATCTTGATTTATCCCTAAACTAGTTATTAATTTCTTCAATATTAGTAAATAATAATAAAACAATACCAAGATTACTAATTTAAGCATCACCTAACGTTGTTAACAGGAAAGAATAGAAGAATAAAACTGGCAGAAAAGGCAGCAGGTTCACAGGCTCCAGTGGTCAACCAAAACCATGACTTGGAAAGGGGAAATTAAACATAATATACTTCTTTTTTTTATTAGAAAATTATAAATCATTCTATTTTTAACAAATATTTATAATGTAATATATAACTTTTTTATAATATCTTTCGAAATATGTACGTAAAAGTGAGCTTGGAACTACTAAATATGTAAATAAAATAAATATATTTATCTATTTCTGGGTAGAAGAATAACTATATTTGTGGAAAGCATAATTTCATTATTATTATTATTATGTATATAGTACATACATATATTATATGGATATTTATAAAGGAGGAAAACTGAATCTCAGGTGACTTCTTATTAACAAGAATTACTACCTTATAATAATTATAATTTATCTCTGGAAAATATAAAGAAGATATTAAGTAAAACGCCAAGTATACGACGAGTATACAGTGCAGAAAAAAAAATCACACATTCCCCTTTTAGAAAATGTGAGTTCCATAAAGTTGTCTTCCACAATATTATTGATATAAACTCTTGTGATAAATTTTAAAAACTTTAAATGATTTAGTTAAAACTTGCATTTTTTGTTTTAATTTTTATTTTTATGTTTATATTTATATAAATGCTGCCACAAGCTATGTTACCAAAATTAAAATGAGGTAGCACAGACTGGTTATATTGTTTATCATTTTTAAGATTTAGTTCATTGTTACAAGAAATCAAATAGTGTGACAATATTTATAGTTAAATAAAAGGAAATTTTAAAGAATTTATTATTTATATTTTTGGTGCATTTATACAAATTGTTAAATAATACATAATATACAAAAACTGTATACATATTGTTTTTATTAAAATATATATTATTATAGTAAAATGATTTAAAAGTGTTCACTGTTTAATGAACCCTTAAAGAAATTTCGTTTTGTTAATATATCTAAAAAGGAATACTTGCTCAAGCTTAATTTTGTAACAATCTAAAGAGTCATAGAGAACAAAGAGTATGAAATGAAGAAAACAAAATGAAATGTTTCTGAATCTCATTTCATTTATTCAGGGCTACTTCAAAGGAAGGAGATTTTTCTATATACAAGAAATGAATTTAGAAACACAAACCTCTTTTTTTTTCTTTTTTTTTTTTGTAAAACTAGAATTTTTTGTTGATTGTTTCTCCTCAATTATTCAATATTTAGCCGGTCTTTCTCCGATTGCCTTTTTTTTCTTACGGTGGACTTTTTTTCAACCAGAAGGTGAATGGAGAAAAAATACCATATAAGCAAATGTTAATGGGCTTATGGTAAAGGTAAGTATGGTAAGCTGCAGCCTAAGAGTTCTTGAGAGATGGAAGAAACATTTTGACAGCCACTTGTCCACTATGCCCCAAGCAGAGGAGAGGGCAGGGACAAGCGTGGAACTGGTAGATAATGATGAAATTAAATGGATACTACCTGATGAAGAGAAAGTAGATATGGCCATTCTAAAATTAAACAACAATAAAACACCATCCATATGGCCTCCCCGCCGGGCTTTCGGGTATGGCGGAGAAGAATTGCGAAGAGAAATGCATGATCTATTATTCCATTTATAGTCCGGATATATGGATAATATGTAAGAAGTAATTCCAGCTGAGTGGCGTAGGACGGTCAATGACCGTTCATACAAACTTATCTCGGTTCTTTTATATGCTCAAATAATGACATGACGCACGAAATCAGGAGAATTTTGAACGCCAATAGGTGCTATTCTGCATTATGTCGCCACCTAAGAAGTTAGCTTCTTACCAAAAGGGCAAAGATGAGATTGTATAAAACGTCAATGACGGCCATGTCGTTACTTCTATGTGCGCAATGCTTCTATGTTCTATCATTAATTATCTTTATGAGATTATTTCTCCATGCAGAAAGGGTGTCACCAATATCAAAGCGGTTTTAGAAAAGGCAAGTCAACTAAAGATCAGGTATTCTCCCTCAGGAATACTACCTGGAAAAGGTAGAGAGTGCAACCTTGTGGCGCACGTCTCTTGTGGACTTTAAGTCTGCCTAGATCGTATCAAAATAGTTATAAGGCAATGAAGAAATTAAATATCCCTCTAAAACTAATTAGAATGGGAAAGTTGACGAGGGTAGTACTAACTATGCAATAAACATCAGGGTCGGTCAACGGGCGAGTGCGATGCAATGGCCTTAGACTTCTAGGGGCCTCCAGAAAAGCAGACACACTTATATACAATAACTGTCAACCATTACAAAATAATATAAACAAGTTCTGAACAAATTAGGAAATAAATGTACATCGCAGAATTCAATAATAAGTGATTGAGAATTTCATTTAATTTCAAACACAAACATAAAACATAATTATACTTCATCATAAAATGGTAAATAAAAGCTTTGAAATGAAAGTATTATTAAAATTTAGAGTAATATCATTGATCATAAGAGATATTTTCCATGATCGCCTGCTTCTATTTATGACCACCCACTAAATCATCAACAAAATGAAGCAGACCAGCACGGAAAATATTTCTGATGCTTTCCAGCTCTGCGGACCCAACCACAACAACTAATATTATTGAAATAAAGTACCATATAACATTGTTGGTAAGAATGTTTCAGTAGAAAAAAATGTATTGAATTTTTTCATTAAAAAAAAAAAAATCCGTTTCATATATGAAGAAAAAAAAAATGTTCAACAAATTTCAAATTACTTGATGTTACAAAAGAATAACAAAAACGTATTTTAAATATGACCGGCACATAATGTGATTTTTTTGTGACAAATGAACATAAGATTGTAGTAAAAGTTCTTGTGTTCGATATTTTTGCGTTGAATATTTACCGTTTATTGTCTGTTGTTCTGATAGTTCAAATTTTTCCAATGTATCCATTTATTTATTTCATTTATGTTGTTTGCTACTGGTACTTGGAACATTCTTTGTTAAATCTACCTTTCAGTGGACAAACACCTGCATTTATATATTTACATTTAAGTATAGCTGTGTACAGTAAGTTCAGTTTGTGTATTGTGCTGTGCTAATAAAAAAAAAAAATGCTTGTTATTCAAAAAATTTAACCCACTCGTGAAATTATCATGGAATGAAAATGTTTGTTGGGGGCAAAAAAAAAAGTCGCTAAAATAAGGAAGGAAAATATATAAACAAAGTAAAAACTGTTTGAGACAATGGATAACAAAGGAAAATGGATGTGATGAAGTGAAGGATGAGCCAAGTAGAATTAGAGGTGTTTGTCTTGAATATATCCTACAAATTGAGTCGGAAAATGCGACCAAAAGTATAACAGAAAATACGAGTACACCATCAAAATCAAAAGCGCGAAGATTTTTCATTTGAAAAACAACTATCGGATGATCCAGCAAAATGGCCTAAACTTATCACAGATAAAATTGGATTAAAAATTATTTCATCAGAGTCCAAAAGAAATTTAAAAAAAACAGTTCTCCTAAAGCAAATTTTAGATTATTTGCAATTGAGTATTATTACCAAACTCTAAAGAATTCTGGAAAACAAGTCCTAAAATAAGTCTAAATATTTTATTGGTAGAAACATTCAGTTTGGCACAATAGAAAAGATAAAGATCTTAGAGTATTTGCATAAATGTCAAAAAAATAGTTACTTTTAAAGAATCTTTCACCTCTAACAGCACAACTTGTCAATATGTCGTTTAAAAGTACCAAGAAGATCTACGAGAGTCCCAGGCTTGCCTTTCTTAATATTTTGTACAAATAAAGGGAAACTACAGATCTTTAGTTTGCAACTTAACAACCGTCAGCACTGCTCTGATCACTGCATACCGACATATGATTTTGCGACGTTAGTTTTCATATTAAGTAGAATACGAAAATACAATTACTTACTTTTATAAAAATTTCAAACAAAAGCATATATACTTATGTTTTAGAAATAAATGCAAAAATTACAAATAAATAGATAAAATACTTTAATATAGACTATAACTAACTCTATCTGACGTTTTTCATTTCTTTTATTTTAAAACTTCACCCCAGAAAGAAAACTTTGTGTATTCCGTTGGTATTAATGAGCTAGGCATAAAGAAAAACATAAGTGAAAAGTTTCTGCCCTGCTTAGAAATTCATTTTAAAATATTATAATTTATTCTGAACGAAATTTATTATAATTTAACTTCTCAAAAAAATGGCACAACAAATTTGAAACTGAGATGAATTTAAAATAAGTAAAAATAAAATATTTAAAAGTTATGATATGAACCAAAAATATTGCCCAAATTTACCATAATTTATAAAACCTTTGCTACTTTCTACTGCAAAAGATCTATCAATATTGGATGATGGAATAAACTGGTGCTGGAACTTCATCTCTTCCTGCTTGGTCCACAAGTTCCATAATAACCAAACATTCAACCACTTCGACTTTCATTGTTGATAAGAGTTGGCAAGACGCTTTCAGACTACCTATATTAACATAAAATATGTTTAATCAAATTATATTTTGTACTATCTTCTACGGTCTATGCAAAATTGAAAAAAAAATTATAAATTCATTACTTATTTTACCTAATATTTGAAAACTAAATATACTAAAATCTAGAGTAATTACATTTTTAGTTTCACAGGTTCTTAACCCCTGTAGGAGTCATCAACGTTATTTAAATCATACAATTAATGACTGGCCATAATTGCTGATCAAATATTAAGTACTGAAAACATACAGAGATAAATTTGTGACAAATTAGTTTAGAATGCTGAAATAAATTATTAATATATGACCAGTCAAAATAGAATAATTACCTTTCAAATTACAATATGAAGAATTCAGTTGCACCCCAAGAAAAAAAACCATAATCTTCCACCTAAATACATATATCATGCCATGCATTTATAGTTATTACTTAGTAACTGAGTTTTGTGCAAGTTAATATTTTTACCTTCTTCCCGCTAACATTTTCAATCTTGTTAAAAGATGTTAAGGTGTCCTGAATTATAGAGGACATTAAAAAAAAGTACTACAATTTGAAAGTACTATTAGAAATATTTGAAAGTTAAAAAGAATAATGAAAAGGGCATTTAAAAACATCGAAGCCATTCAGTTATGACTTAATAGCCAGGTATTTTCGTCACGATTTTAACAAATTACTTTGGATCATAGTGGATAATGGATCATTTCCAGCAAAAATACTTTTATATTCTCATTCAAAAAAATATATCTATTTCATTGATTTTTTTAAATATTTGAAAATCTACAATGATTCTGGATTATATATGAACTGATGTATCTAAAACTGCTTTAAAATTGAGGTGTATTTCGTCTATACTACTAAAAGCTTCCGAACAGAAAATACATAGCTTGTATAACGAAAATATCAATGGGAGTACTTTCGTTTGGGGTGACATTTTCACGAATGCTGGTAACACTATCAGTATATCGCTTGGCAACACCCCTAGGATCTAAAAAGCATACATTTTTTCACTCTATGTTCCGTCAGTATCTTAGAATCAAAGAGCAGATATTTTTGACGATTTTTCACAATGAAAACATCTCTATTGCTGAACCATTCTGAGGCATCTAAAAACTGCTTATTGATGCACCCTCTGCGAAGCTGTCGGAGTATTGCGGTACAAACGAATTCCAGGAAAATGCTCATATGTATTTTATTGAAAAAGTGAAGCATAAGTTAACAAGGATCACTGCGATAGTTCAGGACATTGTCACCTATAAGGAGGTGACAGACATCCTTGCACAATATGGAGCTCATGGTGAATCCATCATGAAAAAATGAAAATTCTTTGTGAGTGCTCTTTTTTAACCTTGGAAAATTTGTTGCGGATCTGGAATCGGAAATATCTCTCATCTGAGCCCTTCATTTATAAATGTTCCAGGGCTGATGCAAGAAGAAATTTGGGCTCATAATGTCTTAAGAGCATTCCTCTTTTAGAAGCCCTGGAATAAGAGTTAGAAACTAACTCTAATGATCATATTAAATATTAATAAATTACGATCTTCACAGTACTTTCTGCGATAAATTAATTGCAGCAGGGGGCTAATAACCTCGGAAGTTGATGCGCCCGGAAAAAAAATGGCAATAGTTATTTTATTTATAATCAATCTTTACAAACGAAATTCATGCTATAGGTGGCTCACTAAACCATATTATAATTAAGTATTACTGAAAAAAAAAAAAAACCTTTAAAAGAATATTAACTTGCATGAACTTCTAGATATATGATTCTTTCGGAAAATATATCTAAAATATCCCATAAGTTGATCTGTCCAAAGTAAGCCTTATTATGGATTATCCTTTTAGGAAACATACTGAGAGAATGGAAGTTTCTGATGACATCCTAACCAGCAACTAACGCGATTTTTAATTACACAAGTCTTTAGGAAGCAAGATGAAAGGAAATGGGATGGTAACAATTGCATAAATTTTTTCCTCTCTCACCTTGCACCCCTAAAGACATATATATAAATATATATTTTTTAGAGGGGATATGCACTGCGGCGACCTGAGTGGTCTATTGGGCCCCCGGAGCATTCTCAGAGTAATGCCGGCCCCCGAGGTATATTATGAGGGCAACTATGTGTTCCTTCCATGTATCATGGGACATTCCGGTTTCTAATAAATTGTTAAAAATTGATATTTTGTGAAAATATTAAATTTGAAAGATTTTTCAACTTGGATAGCCTATTTCTTTAATATTTCCCCAGTCCTAACAGCAGCTCTTATTAGAAGAATTAACCTTTTAAATTAACCAACGTAAACAATTTCTTTAAAAACTCTTGGGTCTACGCATTTTATTATTGTGCTATTTATTCTTGTACATTCGACTTATTTAATCTTTTAATTTTGTTTCCATTTACCCTTAACAGGAACAGCTTTACCAATAAGAACTGTACATGAGTTTCTTTTGGCGTATTTTACAATTCGTGTAGCTACTGTTACATTCTTCCTATAATTGATGATATTAGAATTAATGTTGTATTTGCGAAAAGTTTTGATAAAGTTTGCATTGCTCATGAGCATTCAGCATTCCATCAAAATAGTTTCAGAATGGCACTATATAAAACTGTGTTTACATGAGTAAAGTTTACCAAAACGCAATTCAGTGAAAACCAAATATTAACAAAATGGTGCTATTGTGTTAATTTTTGCTATTAACTTTTTTAAACAACAAATGATTTTAAGAACCTGTTTCATAATTTAATCATTGTACATAGTGATATTTTGGTTATTATTACTTAAGAAATTTATTCCATATGTATTATTTATGAAAAGTCTATTAAATAATTTTTAAACTTATTCAATTCTAAACTGTTTCATATCATGTGCTGTAATTTCACAATGCAATTTTATTGTACATAAGAATTTAGCAATAAGGGACTCAACAAATTTTTGGATCAATAAAATTAAAGAATTATTTTTTGTTTAAACTCACCTCCTGTGGCTAGAAGATCATCTACAATAATTACGGACTGTCCTTCCTTTAAACTATCACTTTGTATTTCGAAAACATCCTACAAAAAAATTTGATGAAATGTCGGATTTTACGATTTCAGCAATATAGAACATAATAAGAGATAAATATTTATATAACTGAAAAACTAACAGTATTATATTCCAGAGTATAGGCCACACTAGTAACTGGACCAGGTAGTTTTCCTTTCTTTCTAATCGGGACAAAAGGCAATGAAAACTCCAACGCTACCAAAGGTCCTAGTAAGAATCCTCTGGACTCAAGACCAACAACTGCATCGAATTTCTTGTCAATTTTTCTAACATGTTCAATTAATAGATCACATAGTGCTTTGAATGATTTTTTATTTAACAACACTGAGAAAATATCTCTGGAACAATGAAGAACAAAATATTTTTTTTCTACTGTTTTGACTATGAACAAAAGTAATATAAAAAGAATACAAATCATTACTACAATCAAAACTCTGTTTAAAGAAGACATTCAATCCGCTTTTTTGCCCTACTTGCAACTCTCCTTGATTACTATTAAACAACTGTTAACTAATTTATCTGCTAAAAGCTTTTAATATAGGCTTATCTATGTTAATTAAATCTAAGAATAACAATCTTAAAATATTGTCATATACATAAATGCGCTTCACATGAAAACTTTTTGTCTGTAAGTACAGTTCACAAGAAAGTTTTAAGTTTTGAAGTGAACTGTAATGCAAGAACTAGGCATTTCCAAAATGAAAAGTACTTTCATGAAACATGGCCGTTGCTGAGTAAAATTATTTCTATGTAATGGACGACAAAAGTTAAGATATTATGAACAGTTCGGGGAATTTCAAATCTTCTATCCACGACTGTTTTTTAAAATATTCATAGAATTATAACTTCATTACTCGCATGCATTTTTAATTAATAATCAGATGGAAGTATGAATTACTATTAATAAACAATCGAAATAATTAAACAAATATGATACAGCTGGAAAGTACAACTTTATAATTAAATAGTGTGATGTCACAATTTTATGGTCTTACCTGAATACAATTCCTTGTTTTGGAAAATCTTTATAAGATTTTATATGCTCTCTCACTAAATTAAGTTTACTAGAATTTGTTTCCATGTTGCATGTAACCGTAATGCTCACTTAAAAGGGTAAATCTATTTAAAACAGATACAGCTTGATTAAATAGGACAACCTCAAGAAACTAAAAGCTGTTAAGATTAAAGCGGTCCCCACTATTGGTATCAATTAAATGTTATCTAAAAAGAAGAGAAACAAGACAGAGGTTTCATAACCTGACGAGTTCGGGGTATAGTGCTCAATTCTACGGCACTGATTGTGAGAGTAATACGTTTTGTGCTAAATTCGAGCGTTGGTGAAACAGTGTACTACATTCTCTGCCTTGAGATTTACAATTTTTTATTCTTCCAAGATGTTTAATTCATTTTCAACAGTATGGAATTTTTTAAATTACTGGTATTTCAGGTACTTAATGGTTACAGAACTATACATGGTAGAAAAATGGGAAAGAGCAATTTGTAGTATCCTTTAATTCTGTTAATTTCAGCATAATTGTCAGTATGTTATAGTAAAGATTATTAATATATAAATAACAAGATTTTTAGACTTAAATCTATCATAAAATTTTGGAGCTTTATTAACTGCAAACATCGAAATAGTCCTCAAACATTCCTTTAGGACAATTTTAGCTTAAAATCTTTTCATTACCGAGCCAAAAGACACATGGTAATAAACACCAATTTCATTATAGATGAGATGGGATATTTATATCAAATTAGTTTTATTTTTATAATCCATTAGATACTATTTAGACAACATAACAGATTCATATAATAGTAATTACAGATTCATAGTATAGTAATTATGGTCGTTTAGGGGTAAGATTCAGAATATATTTTCTTTAATTTATTTTCTAGACACAGTTATTGTAATTATTCTGTGCATGTTGACATATTTAAACTGCACGGTTCTTCATTACACTTCCCAATTTTGGAACACAGCGTTTGGAAACTATAGTGAAATTGAGTCACCAATTTGAGGCATAGAATCTCCTTCTGCTGGATTGGTGCAGAAGAAGACTGGAAAACAAGTACTGTTATTTTGTGCCTAATTTGTGCAAATACGTTATCACTGTTAAAATGTAATTAAGATTTTTTTCCACTTCATTTTGTGTGTTCTTTGCTAGTTATTAGTTAATTGGAATTTGCTTTTTATATGATATTATTCTCATTATGAGTTGTTTTTATAAGTTATTATATAAGTGAGTTGTCATCTTTCGAATATTCATAACCTGTATATTCTTTGTATTAAATTGTTTTATGCCATTAATTGTTTTAATTGCCACAATAAATGTTTTTTCAAAAAAGGTCTGAGGAAATAGCAAACATTTACTGTTCCAAATCTCTGTGCAATATGTATGTGTACTGTCTTAAACAGTTTTTAAATGTATTTGCTTTTTTTAAAGTTCCAACATTTTTCACAATAAAATCAGAGGTCCTTTTTTTTTCTATAGAAATCATAGAAGATTTAATTTGGCCTGCTACGAATGAAAGCGTATTAAAACAAAAATTAAATTTCCGACTCCAGGAATTAAATTAATTTTATTTCGTCGAGTAAGCTCTCATATTAATATATTCTAGATTTAATTGTATATTCCGAAATTAGAGGAAAATCTTGGCTTAGAAGAAATTGGATGAATATTATTATGATTCACTAGGTAAATATTTGCTACAAAAATGGATTAGCATATGTTTAATATAATTTATTCATTTCACAATGAAGCAATTATAAAAGGCAATTAGTATTTTATTGAGAGATGTTTAGATATTTAAATAAAGTTGTAGAAAAAGATCGGAGATATTTTCTTTCTGTATGTTTTAAACAAGTGGTCCACAGTAATTTCAACTAATAATTAAGTCAGAGAATGAAAATATATATATATAAACTACTGTTATATAATCAAAAGGTCGGCTTTTGAATTGAGATAACAAAGATTTTTTAATATTTAACTCTCAGAATCGTTCACGCAGGTTTTGATGCACTGAATGCTCTGATATTTAAACGTTACTTCCTTAGATGATTGGAATATAAAGCGGTATTAATAAATGAAATGATTTCATGGAAGTAATATAACAAAAATAATACTTTTTATATCAGAAAAAACAAATTTCACGTTTTCATTTTAATAAGTCTTCCTGCTTAATTGACATGTTGCGAGTATTGGTTTATATTCTTTACATCAAAGAAGATTATTCTTCTACTGAAGTTCGCCCAGTATTTTCGAAACATTAATTAATTTTAACCTAATTTGATGTAAATTAATATAAAAATTAAATAAACAAAAATTTTTAAATTATTCTATAATTTTTTATTATTGGATCCCTCAAATATAATTCACTCTAAACTATAATTTTTTTTTCATCTGGGCGCATCAACTTCCGAGATTAGCGCCTATAATTGTTTATTATTGAGGATTTACAATCATTTAATTTTTTCCGGTGCGATATCTCTAAATACCTTTGTTTTTTAAGTACAATATTATTTCTTAAGAAATTTGTCAAATCTAGTGTGTAGCAATAATTGTTTACTTTTACAATTGCTGTATGTTGACGTAGAATACGTCTTTGACTTCGATGGGGTACGACTTTAGCGGAGAAAGCGTTACCTTGCCTCGTAACTGGGATAGGTGGTAGGTGATGGTTGAGGGGTGGGGGCTGACTGAAACCTATAAAATGAGATGTTTTCGGTAGAGAACGCATACTTTTAATTATTTTTAAATAATAAAAAGACAACAGCTGTGGTAATAAATTAAAAATTTAAATTTTCATGCAAAAAAAAAATGAATCCCCGTGATGTTATTGTTTGATGATGATACAAGGTTCTCTACGCCTTTAATGTTTACGGCTTTGGTTCTCCTCTCTGCCTACTTCGTTTTTTTCCTAATTTGTCTGTTTTTATGATTTCTAATTATAACTGTTTATGATGTTAATAATTCAAATTTTATTAATAGTAGAGCAATGCCTTCAAAGAAAGAAAAAGATTTGGTGCTAATTTTTCTTTCGATATATGGTTACTGATTATCTCAATTGACAAAATAAGGGTAAATGAAGAGATCTCTTTGTCGGAAGGGGGGACAGTTGTCAACCCAAAACGTTAGCTTTTTATTTTTAGGCGGCAAGTTTATTTCATTCATTGATTGAGAGGAAAATCATATCACTTAATGTTTCAAAATTACTTATAAACGCGAATAGCTTCTTCTTTTTCTTATCACAAGAGGGGCCCATCCTAGAAACCTGCTTCCTAGACAATTTTCTTCCGGAATCCAGAAAAGCTAATATTACCTTTTATCCCAATGATTTTTGGTCTCTACTTGAACAAGATTTTTTTTTTACCTACGAGCCTTGATAGTTAGTTAACCTCTCCATAAAACTTCTGCACGGTTCCTATTTTGCATTGAATATATTATTCTCTACAGTAGGTATAATCTGTAAAGAGCTCGAAATCCAAGATGGTCAACAGGCGGTCACATTTTCTTCAGTTTTTAATTCTCGTATGATATCTTCTCTTTCATCAACAGTACTATTTCATTTTCATAGATCAACTTAAGAGCTCTTCCTCCTTCAGTAAGTATTACCTAAAATCGGGAAGTTACATGTTGTAATACACCTGTTATAATCTCTGGATCATAACTAATTCAAAGATTTATATTTCTTGATAAACAAGTCATATCATCCATCTAGTATTCTCTCCCATAGCTAAATTATTGCGAGACTACTTAATAGTGATGATTGTTCTGAACGAGTGACAATTAGGTGGACCAAAATGATGGAAGATCAAGCCGAGTGTTTCCTGAACGGATATATATTATTACGATTGCTTGAGGGGGGCCACAGTTGCCCCCTACCAGCAGCTAGTCTGATATACCAGGACAAGTCAATTACTTCATTACTGGGAAGGCGGATATAGGGCCGCGCGGCCCTCATACATCTCTTCTCTAGTAGTTATAGTATACCCTGACTGCACAGTCATTAGTGTTCGCCCTAACTATTTAGGTAAGTATCTTCTTTATGTTTATGCGTAATAAACTGATGACGTTTTATTTTTTAACAAAAAAATATATAGCTAATCTTTTAGTTTAATTAGGATAAGCTCCATTTTAAGGTTGGGAAAAATTCTCTATTTTGAATCCAAATAAAGAATTTTTGAATCATTTCTTATTTTTTGTAATATTTATTGCATTTTTTGTTATTCATTGTTAAATATATAGAAGCAAGTTAATTGCAAGACTATTCCATCTTGTAATAGTGAGAACCTTTAGTGTTACCCAATTTATGAATACTTTGTAAACTCGCTCTTTATTATGGTAACTTTGTATTCATGATAAACTATAATATAAAAAGCAACAATACCTTTATTTTTTTATAAGTCATTAAAAATAATTATCTTTAATACTAACGTAAGAATAGCATAACCCTTTTTTGTTAAGTGAAATTTTCATTCCTTTTGCTAATATCGAACATTCTTACTTTCTTTTACTGCTACAGGAATAATATATTCCTGATATATTGCGATATATCAAATTTTTGAAATTGAGTTTTCTTGCGGATACATGTTTTGTAGTCCATAGAAATTGGTCTGAGTGTGCATAGGGGTAGTCAGCATAATCCAGAGATAAAAATCGCCGAAAGTTGAACATGGTACTTTCTTTTGGTTTATCAGGGACAAAACAATTATTAGATTTTGGTAAAAATCGGTCGACCGAAACTAAAATTTTTTTCTGAATAGATTTTCCATTTTTTGCAATTTTCTCTCGAAAAAGACCAATGATTTACTTTAAACTTGGTATAATGATAAAAAGAGTTACAACTTTTATTAGAACCATTTTTTAGGGGAAAAATTCATCCTGATAAGTTAGGCTTTAGCGCTGAGGTACTATGTCGATATATTATACAATTTTTTCGTCCATAGTATAATAAAATTTAATGTGTTGCCAAAGTTCCATGTTTATTGCCAAAAAAAGCGGTTTATTGTAGGTACAACTTTTTGTCTAATTATATTCCGGATGCACGCACGTATGTGTATTTTCTATTGTGTGAAATAAATAAATCAACCAAACCAAAACTGTGTAAATTTAATTAAGAGTAAGTCGTGTGTGTTTTTATTTTCATCATTAAATTGTATTTGTATTATAACATTAATATTATAATTTAGTATAAACAGAGTCACTATATCAATATCTTTTATGATTTTTAATACAGGAATGCACTCTTTGCTTTTTTTTAAATTTTTTCCATTAGGAAAAAAGATTACCACTTGAAAAATGAACAAATCTTCCTGGTTTTGCGCCTGTCCAACTGATATATCTGTAGCATATGATTAAATTATAACATATCCGTATCGAACTTATTTTGCCTTTACAATAGGATATCTGTTTACTTGTCTTATCATTAAATAAATAAGAAATTATGTTTTTCTTTTTTCTATTCAATTATTTATTTTTGCAATAGCAGTATACGTAGGCGGATATATTATGCATCAACAAAGAAAACACAATAGCAAGTTTAAGATGTGTTGATTGATACAATGCGCGTGTTTGACGTTCACTTTATAACAATTCTACCTAATGCGAATTTATTCTTTGAGAATTTGGTAATTCTATTACTCTATTGAAAGGATATCAATATAATTTGTCAGGCATTTTATTATAATTATACACAATATTTTTATAGTTTACATTTATTATTTCTTTCTAAGTCTTTCTCAGACAGGTTTTTTTTTTTCAAATTTAAGGCGCGCTAGAACATCTATGTTCATTAGCCTTCTCAGTGCACTGCCGGCCTCCGGGCAGTGTTTTCTCGTTACAGGCTGCACTGTCCAACACCGAACAGTGAGCTGTAGAGGCTCCTTGGAAGAAAAAATCTAGGGCTAGCACTGGACTCGAACCCGGGATCTCCGCGTGAGAGTCCAACGCGCTAACACAGAGCTAATCCCTTCCCTTTGTTTTGCTTTTATTTTTATGTAAATGTGTATGATACTCTTATAATTTATTGCATTGAAGTAGCTGCAACATTATTGCATATAGTTGCATTGATTTATTGCACACAAGTGCAACCGGAATCCCCTAAATTGAATATGTATAATTAATTTTGGAATCTTCTTTTAAAAGTAAAGTAGTAATGCCAATTTTTTCAGGCGAGCTTTACATCCAACTACCGTCAGTTATAGTGGACTTAGATAGATAGCAATCACACTTTAAGATATATCACTAATATTATCACATCAAAAATATCTGGTGTGAAACACTTACATGACATCTTACTTACAAAGTTATAATTTACAAATTTTATTTACAACAGTTTTTATTAAATGTTTACTTGTCTGCAATTTTAAATCAATGGGAGAATCTAAATTTGATAAAATGAATTTTTTGAGGAAAGCATAACTTCCTCATTTCCAAAACTTCCTTAAATGAACTCAGAAAAAATTTCAAATAAAAGTTACAAGTTTCTGTATTCATTGATAGTACACCAGATTTAATGATGTACACCAGTATTTTTATGGAGTCAATCGCAGAAAACTAGAAAAAAACAGTACAAACAATTTTCGATCAAACTCGGATTCAATCGATTTTCTTCAAACTCATATTGACAACATATTTAATTCTAATTAATATTATGTAACATAGATTAATATTATAAACAAAGATTAGAGAAAGTAATAGCACTTTAGAGGAAAACAAAACCACATAGTTCCCCTAAAAGAACGCCTTAAATGCGTTTTTCCAGAGAATGTTTCATTTAAAAGTTCTAGCTCTTAATATATAAATGTGGTTGATGTGCGAAATTTATAGAAAATTATTTGGAGATATTTTCGATAAAATTGCAAAAAAGTGAAAAATATCTAAACGGAATGTAAAGTTTGAAATTTCTTCAATTTCTCTTGCTCTTACCAGGACTAAGAGAAAGTAAAAATGGATGTTTTATATTCATATGACTTTCTCTTACTAAAGAGTTCACAGATTGCAATTGACGATTTTCTTCAAACTTATAATTTTTACTAAATGGTTATTTATCTTCAATTACACAACAGATGGATAATGTAAACTTATTAAAATGACTTTTTTGAGGACAACATAACCTCCCCTTTCCACAAAGCTTGTTTAAATGAACTTCTTTGAAAAAAGTTTTAAACAAAAGTGTTGAGTGTGTTCATAGTTAATGTAACTTAATGTGTCGGTAATTTTACGGAAAAATAGCAGAAAACTGGAAAAAGTTGTTTAGTAAAAACGTATCACCGGTAAATCGATTTTCTTCAAACTTCGGAATTTTGGCATATTAAATACAACATATTTGACATATTTAATTCTAATTAATACTATTTAGATGATAGAATCATAGAGAGATGCTCCATCCAGCTCGTAAGGCGGTGCTGCTCAACTAAATTGAGTTGCAATGACACAGCGTACTGATCAATCAAGATGACATCCATTAAATCAGCAAAAGAACAGAATATTGGTGAGGCAGCCATAAAAGCAATTAACAATTCGATTCGTTTGATTCGTGTCAATACTACAAAAAACAGTAGGTCTGGTAAAAGAAACACATTCAATCAGCTGAGTCATGAACCATATATGTGGTTATGAATTATACCGTGTGAGTCAATGATTATTTGCTCATAGACTGTTGGGCAGGGGATCCCAACGTCATGCGACGCCTGATCGCCTACCCGGTACACCACGGAGAGGAGCATAAGTTAAAACAGAACTTCAGAGGACACTACCCCTCCCCCAAAAGATCTTTTAAATAAATTTTCCCGGGGAAATGTTTCAAATAAAGTTGTAGCTCTTTATACGTTAGTTGTTATACTAAGTTTAAAAAATTCATTGGAATCATTTTCAAGAAGAAATGGCAAAAACTGAAAAATCTTTCTCAGTAAGTAAAGAGGTACTTCTGGTTAAGGAATTTTGACAGGTAACTTCTTGTCGTGATATCCGAAATAAATGTCAAGTTTGAACTTCATACGCTTTTCGTTTTTGAACTATTCTATACTATACTTACTATTTTGAACTATACTTAGGCAGCTGCAAAAAAGCGAAGCATGTACAAGAGATGGGTTCGTGGATTGAAAAGCTTGAACGACAATACCCTGTACCTCCTGCACTTCTGTTCAAAGCCCTTAAATTAGTAGGAATAGGGAGCCTTTCGTAAATATAGTAAAGCAATCTATAATCAAAATAGATGTAGAGTTGAGGAAGGAATAGCCCTGTCGAAAGAGTTTTCCACTAGTAAAGGTCTGCTGTAAGGGTACTCAATGTCTCCAAACTATTCAAAATATACATTCATGTCGCTCTGAAAAAATGGAATCAAGGTTGCGCACCGATGGGATTACAATTAAGAATAATCTGCACCTCCATAGTCTGCTATTTGCAGATGACAAGAAAATAGCCCAAGATCGGGAGGAATGGAATATATGATGGGTAAATAATAGAGGCATATCAAAAATGGGGTACAAAGATAAACATAGCAAAAGCTGAGTATATGTCGACAACAAGCGGACAATACCTTACTATAGAAGACATAAAAATCCCAAGGGTTGAGCAATCGAAATACTACTTATATGTCATTAGTAAGGATACGTGAAGTAAAGGAATATAAGCTCAAAAAGAGCAATCGGCATTCTGAACCCCGTATTATAGAGCGCAATATTCTAAATAGTACCAAAAAGGTAACATTATAGTAGCTTGGTATATAGTGTCTACTATATTATGCCGCTGAGACTTGGACCTTGAATAAGGCTTTGAGGAAAAAGTTTCTGGCTACCGAAATGGATTACTGGAGAAGGGCAGCACAATATCAAGGCGAAAGAGTAAGAAACAAGAAATAAGAAACAAAGTGAACGTTTCAAAAAATGTGCTGCAGAAGGTGGAGAAAAGAGACTTGATGGTACGGCCATGTAAAAAAGATGGGAGATGGAAGAATGGCTAAAGAGATCTTAGACTGGGAAGCCGAGGAAGAAGGAGAAGGGGCAGACCCACGGGAAAAGTATAGATGGCGTCCGAGAAAGCCTTCACGGATACAGAATGAGAGGAGAAGATATCCGGGACAGATCCCATTGTAGGCTGAAATTAAAAAAAATATTTGGTTGAGGAAAACCTCAGCATTCAGGAACTTCTTAAAAAAAAAAAAAAATTATTCTGTAACATACATACGTACAAACAAAAAACTATTCTGGAAGACATTTTTCCGGCCTCAGTGGACCTCATAACATCTCGGACGAGACCGAGAATGAAACCCAGTATCACAATACACCTAGCTTTGAGGTACACGCATCTAACCATTCAGCTATCATGGCGCTTTGTAATATTCTTTTAAAGAGCATAGTATTTTAAAATTCGTTATCTTGAATTCTTTCCTAACATTTGGATTGAAAAATCATTATAATTATTATAGAAGTTAACGTTAGTGCCAAAATAAGCATTGACTGACGCAAAGTTTGGTTAGTTAACTTTCTTCTGGGCTAAGCTTGATTTTATTATAAAGTTTTAGACATGAAGGGTCATTCCTTTTTGTGTGTAAAAAATCTTAAATAATACAAATTTCTTTTATTACTTAGTTGCCTTTTGAGAGCGACTAGATTGCTATCCGAAGTACCCTATGGTCAACAGGAAAAAGTGCAATAAGCAGTCCAGTCCCAGACATAATCCTTAGGTTTAAGTTGCCGGATCAAACCGAACAGTAGGCCAAGCTCATCTGTAGAACTTAATCTCCTCACACTCTAAGAAATCAATCATTAAAAGAGTGTTTTCGTATACTATCTCATCATCCCTACGTGAGTAACCGTCAGAAGTTTCATTTCGTAGAGATATCTCCTTTAATCATTGCTGTATAAGGGATCCAACCAAGAGGCACAGCAATATCTCATTGCCAGTTTTGGTCTCCTAAGCCTACAAAACTTTAAGCTCATCTAGAATAATGAATATGGCAAGCTCCTTTTAAAGTCTAAGGTAATCACTTAGTATTAAACCAAAGGACTCAGCGATTGTAGAGTTATCCCTTAGAAGTTATCCTACAGTTGTATAAATAAAAAATCACAAGTTTTTGACACTCTAACAGAAGGAAAAATCATAAAGAGACATTGAAAGCTTTGTACGATAAATGATGTAATGGCCACTATCGCTTTCATTTAAGTCGGTTAGTCGATACGCTTTCATTGCCACCTCTCTCTACAGAGTGCCAACAGTAGTTGAGGGTACTTCCAAGTTTACAAAGGACATTACCTACAATATTAAAATTAAAATTTGAGTATTAAGAATTAATGCCCTTTACAAATTTATCCAGTGGATTGAAAGTTGGCCGTTTCATTTCAATATTCTTATTGGAAACGGGCAAATGAAAATTATTCTAACATATTTTTACTTTTTAGATTTATTTTCATTAATGTCAGTCCTTCTACGCTTTAACAATGTAAATGATTGGTAGAAGATAGTAAAAGAAAAAGAAGTCAATTCAATTATATGCCATCCTACTCATTTGGTTTGATATTTATAATTCTTTAAAAGATAATAATGATTGTCTCTTAAAACAGATATTATTGACATTATTTTCTCCGTAAAAATAAGATTCCAAAGCTAATATAAGCAGACTTACCGAATTAGGCAGTAAAGTTCGACACAACGATAACTTCCCGGCACATATATGAACAAGTCAACAAGTCTAGTGTGTAACAGAAACATTAAGTTAAAGTCAACTCTCAATACGATTATTAAGTTCGTATGGTATTACTCTGACGATGGATGAAAATCCGAAATCGTTCAGGAACATCAGAAATATGCAAGCTCTGATGGATAAAATACCAGATGTTAAACAGTATGCGGACCCAACCATATAATCAACTAATCCTCTATTCTTAATCTGAGCATAATTATTTCTGGTAACTGCATTAATTGCTGCAGTTGAATTTAAATTGCCAGACCAATGAGTTACATATGAAAAGATAATATGTAATTATATAATCCTTATTTTTGTATTTAATTCAGCATTAATCTTTTTTGCTTTCTCTTACTCTTACTAATTTTCGATATCGAGTTTTCACCGGAAATATACGTTTTGATTACAAAAAGTGGTTTTTAGAAAATGATGTGTGTGTGTGTTTGCACGTATGTAATGAGAACAAAATAGCTCGAAAACGAAAAATCGCATAACTTTCGTACTTGGCATTCCATTTGGGTATTACCATGGAAGAACTTATTTGCTAAAATTCCTCAAACCTGAAGTATCACTTTACTGAACGGATAGTTTTTGCGATTTTCTCGAAAATGCCTCCAATGATTTTCTTTTAACTTGATGTATTACTTACACAAAGAGGTACAACTTTATTTGAAACATTACTTTGGGAAAATTCATTTAAAGGGGCTTTTGAGGGATGAGTGGGATTATGTTTTCTTCTAAAGTGCTATTTCAATTTGATTATATAATTGTATCATTTAAATAATATTTTTTTTTTTTTAAATTTAAGGCGTCTTAACATCTGTGGTCATTTGCGCCCGGAGCCTTTCCGTGTACTGCCGGCCTCCGACGTGTTCTCCGTTAAGACAACACTGTCATCCCGGCAGTGAGTGGGGGCTCTAGGAAGAAAATTAGGTAGTAGGACTGGATTCGAACCCGTGATCTCCGCGTTACAGTCCAGCGCGCTACCACTGAGCTAATCCCTTCCCTTATTTATTTAAATAATATTAAAAATAGAATTAAATATTTTGTCAATATTCCGATTTTGAATAAAAATGGATTGACTGGAAATGCATATGAAAATAGCTTCAACAGTTTTCCTTAAACATAGTATATCGTTTATATTATTACAAAGCTACAACTTTTATTTGAAATTAATATTCGAAAAATTCATTTAATGTGGTTTTTGAGAGAGATACCGAATTATGTGTACCTCTAAAGTGCTATTTTAGTTTCAAAAATTTCAAATTTTATATAATATTACTTTTATTAATTTTAATTTATTGATTTTATTTAATATTTTTTCAGAATTATTTAAAATTCTGTTGCCTGGAAATATTTTTTTACAGAAGTTGTTTTTTTTTTTGGACTCCCACGCGGAGGACCCGGGTTCGAGTCTAGCTGTGCTGCTCTTAGATTTTTTCTTCCTAGGAGCCTTTACAGGTCACTGTCCGGTGATGGACAATGTTGTCTGTAACGAGAGAACACTGTCCGGAGGCTGGCAGTGTACTGAGAAGGCTCCGGGCGCTAATGGCCATAGATGTTGAAGTGCCTTAAATTAAAAAAGAAAAGTAAAAAAGGTTTTTACGATTTTATCCATAAAAACACCGACGGATTTCATTAAAAATTTACACTATTATGGGGATACAGAGTCTTATCACTTTTATTGAGAATATTGTCCGTTAAATTCATTTAAAGAAGTTTTGGGGGCTGAGGTGTATACGGTTTCTATAAAAAAAAGTTATTATGTTTAAATTCTCCAATTGATTTAAAATTAAAGAAAAACAAAAATTATAAGTCTCAAGAAAATTTATCACTTAAATCTGTGTTAACTGCAATAAAAGAAAGTCGTGTATCACACCCGATTTTTTTCTTCATGTTTTACAAAGATCGTTTAATTTTTCTAAATGTTAAATTACTTTAAACAAATTCTAAATGAAATTGTTAATATCATACAGCCAATATCTCCATTGTTTAAGCAATTATTACTATTCGACGCAATACATTTAGTAAAAAGTAATAATTTGTTCTAAAGTAAATGCCCCTTCACGATTTTGGTAATGGCCTGATAATGACGAAAAAGTCAGTATTCATTCAAGGACATTAGAATTGCAAAATAATTGTTCAAGTAGCACAGTTTATTTGCAGCAATACTATCTGAATTTCTGAGTCGAATAATGATTAAAAATCTAGAAAACCTTTTATTCATTCAATTTATAACTATCATGAGTGTCATTCATGAGTATAGTAACCAATTGTCTTATTTCAAGTAATAAATAACTCCTGACAGTGTTCTCTCGCTGCAGACAACACTGCCTATCCCCGATCAGTGGGCTGTAGAGTGGGGAAGAAAAAAATTCTCGACTCCAAGCTGAACATTTTCACATTATACTTTCAAAATACCTTCGTCATTGTAAGTGAAGATACAAGAATCATTCCTTGAGGAATTAAAGTAAAATACGATTCAATAAACTCCATGCACTAGACTTATCTCTGAATTGCTTTAAAGCAATCTTTCAATTCATAATCAGTTCTGGAGTGGAGATTTGGACTATTAACGAAAATTACGAACATTCTAAATAGACTTCTGGAGATGCACAGGAAGAAAATCCTGGAAGAAAAGATAAATAAATAAAAGTAATAGAAATATAATGAATCTAAAAGAAAACATATTGGAAAAATAGAGATTGCATTATTTATCTTTATGAAGAGAATGACAGATGAAAAATAGCCGAAAGAGATTTTGGAATGGGAAATGGAGGAAGAAGGAGAAAAAGAAGTCAGAGAAAGAATTGGATTAGATGAATTATAAGAAATTTTGGCCGAAAATGAAAGAACTGCGTTAGACGGGATTAAATGAAAGAAATAGTTAGAATCATAGGTTGAGCAAACCCCACCATCAGATGAAAGGAATGAAGGTTTGTATTTAGTGGCAGCCCCTGACCCACTGATGGCAAACTTTAGTCTTTAATATGAAAATTGGCATTTAGCAGTTTTATGGAGATTATAATTTTTTATATTTCTAATAATAGTAATAGATTCTTAGTTTAAAAAAGGCTTTTAATGCAATTCAGTTTTGCCAAACCTTCGATTAAGTCTTCAGTATTGATTGCCCTTCGTTAAACCAGTTGAACTTAAGTGACAGAAACATTCAAAATTTATTAAAAATAGTTTCAAAAAAATTTATACAACTAAATAATAATATTGATAATTGTAAAACAGAATTATATTACATATTTACACCATAAATCTGACTGAGGATTTCAATAAAACAACGGAAATGTCCTCTCTCTATCTGATGGCATACTTTTTAATTGGTACAGCCAATTAAGAGTTAACTTTAGAAAATTGTATTTAATATGGTCAGCTCCCACCGCTAAAAGAACTGCAAAATTAGGAGGTGCCACGTGGAAGTCCGGGCAAATTTTTGTAAAAATCCAACTGGCAGGACTCCAAACTATCGTGTACTTGAACAAGTATTCCCTTATAAGGCATCCTGTAGCCTAATTCTAACCCCCCAAATTGATTATTTTGCTCTAGTGTTCTTGCTTTTGCCAAGGGATGTTTCGTGGCTTTCAGAAAACTGAAGACCGTGCCTTTGCATACTTTGCTGCAGTTCTATTACATAGACTATTCCCGTTTGCAATTGATTAGATAAAATACGATTTGAATTATGAATTGTTATCCCTTAAGAAGCAGCAAAAAAATTTGATACCTGTTAATATTGATTAATGATCAATTTCCAAGCAACATGCTTGTTGACAATAAAAAAAAAAAAAGATAAGATAAGTTCAGTTTTGAATGAGTAAGGCACAAAGATAGGTATTTAATTTATAATATTTTTATTTTATCGATTATATGGGGTAAATTTGGAAGGTAATAATGTACTTATTATTAAAAAATAATTGAAAAAAAAAATCTAAAATCGAAGGTAAATATTATAATGGACTTTTGATTCAAAAATTATGTTGTTTCTAATTAGATGTGGAAATTGATGCTACAGTTTTCAGAGTTCTTATAAATTATGAAAGTATTATAAATAAAGAAATAAATATGTCTCAAATATTAGAACAATATTAGTCAATTTCATTAATTGCACTTGAAGAACACAGAAACAGAATGAAAAAAAAGATTAATTTGGATTCATAATAAATTAATAAAGCGTGAAAATACTGTGCATAAAACACAAAAATTTATACTCATTACATTTTGGAATTCAGAGAGGTATCATAGAGGGATAATATTGTGCAACATCACTGATATTTTTGCGGTGTGAGACATTTAGGAGAAAAAGATTAATTGTCTGACGTTAGTTTCATCGTGTCTTCTAACAATTATGGTAAATTACTTCGTATAATATAGCTTTTCTTATTTTTATTTTTGATGTAATGACTACCCGAGGGAAATTAACAGAAAAAGTTTACTTAGAGCAAACCTACTTTTTTCTTGTTTATCTTGCAATCCACTTTCATATTTACGCATTTTACTTCCATCATTTTGCAGCCTAATTCTTGGTTAATTATTGAATTCATGAGGATTTCCTTCAGGAACAGCGTAAACACATAGCCGGACCTATGTTTATAAAGTCAAATAACGAGCACAATAATAGGGATATGATTAAGAATTTAATATTTGAGAATAAAAATAGGCATTTTATCGGCAATTCATTCTTAATCAAAATAGTAAAAACTATTCACAAAGAAACAAGTCATTCCCAACAGTAATACTGTCAAGTGAGGGCAAAACTTGAAATCTTTCAAATGAATGATATTTTCATTCTAGTTAACTTACAAAAATATCTTGGCATGATAGCCCAAGAAGGGCAAGAACCTTTCCTTCCTTTTCATTGAGGCTCAGCAATCGCGTTTCCAAACGCTATGTTTCAGGCTTCTCAACAAGAATCCGCTAATAATGTAGCTTCCTACATAATGCAGCAAGTGGTTTAACAATATGGGAAACAACCACAAACCCTGACCGCTCTCATCAACGATAAATAAATCAGCCACCGTTCCCTTAACTACATAATTCCGCTAAAAAAACATTAAGTAAGAGGAATGCTTGACTTTCAGTTACTTATTATTAAATTAATATTTATTTTTCCCCTAATCTTAATTAGGTATTAGCTTTTTTTATTTCAAATGGCGAACAGTCTACAAAAGACCAAGGTTTGCCAGACGGCGATATATTGGAGGACATTTGGTAAGCACGCTGCTTAATTCTGACCTTTGCTAACTAAGTGCGCAACCAACTGTCCCATTTTTTCTACGATGATGGGCAGCACAGACTTTGCCTTCTCGGGAATCGAACCTTGAATTCTTGCACCAAAGGCGAGAGCGCTAGCCACTACACCAACACGTAAGAACAAATTATTAGCTTTATTTAATTTTTTTCTAATGGTTTCTGCAAACCGGTAGACAAAATCGCGCAACTGCCTATAGATAATCGGGAATATTATCCATAGACTGTTGGGAACAGATTGCAAAACTTTATCGCGCGTCCACACCTGTATACAATGTCTCGGGTCAGTATTCGAACATTCTTTATAATGACCGGAGAAATTGCTGCCTGTGGATTGGCCGCTTCGGTATTTATTTTTGAAAGATTTTTTTTTCCACTTCGGCGACCGTTAAGTCAAGTTTTTTGGCGAAGTTATTCAATGCTACTTCTTTTTTTATTATCTCTGTTATTATAGTCAGTTGAAGTCACGTCCCATAGACACGATGTACTATAAAAAGATTCAATTAAATTTAAAGTTTTCTCCGTTGACCACATTTTAAAAGTAATGAAACAGTTAAAAAAAAGGAAGAAGGAGCAAAAGGACGGCAACTACAGCAGGCGATACTGAAGTTTCTGTTTATAGAACACGTCCAGATTATGAAATGTTGTGCATCATATTGCAAGCTTCCCATTCTAAATGGGAGACCTATAGACATCAGGTTTTTGTTTACGGAGAGTTGCAGAACACTGAAATTGTTCCCGATTGTCTGTCGACAATCGTAGAACTTTGTTCATAGGCACGAGTTCAGCGATTTTGTCTACCGGTGTGGACGAGGCATAAGAAAGAGAAAAAAAAAACAAAAGTGGTCCGGCTTGATTTAATTGGAAATCTACTGTCGTTTTTCAATGAAAATAATAATAATTTTTACACAAGTTTAATTGTTAAGAAATTAGTACTAATAATAATACTTCATTATTAATAAAATAAGATTAATTATTTATAATAATTCATAAAAACTTTATTTTGTCTTTTTAGTGATCACACGCGTGCAGTTGCACTTATTTTGCCACTGCTTCGGGTATAGCCGGGTAAACATGAGGGGCCTGCACTAATAAACAAGGATTGTAGAAAAGATACAAAAAAATAATATTAGTATTAGAGCAGTTCCAGAAACCGAAATCACAAAGTTTTCATAGTCTTCTTCAGGATATTTTACTGATTGATAACAATTAAATTTTATTTTAATAAATTATTTAATTTTATTACATTAAGCAGAAAAGTGATTTCCTAATTTTATTTTAATTGCAGATAAATAAACCAAGTAGTGCCTGATATGGTAAAGACCTTTTAAACTAGTATAATTATTAACTTAATATTGGTATAAATATTAATGATTCCCATGATTGTTTTTCCAATATTTTTATATTATACAATGTTTAAATTGAGAAAAGATATTGCAAATTCCAAACATTTTTGCTGGGGCAAAGGTTTTGAAAAAATTACAAATTCATATATTTCAATGGAATATTTTTATTTGTATTACGAATTAGCCTGACATCAAGAGTTTTTTTTTTCAACAGTCTATGAATAAAAAAACAAAAACAAAGAGAATATAAGAATTTATTTGTATTTCCTTTTTTATCACGTCAAAATTAAATATATTGTAATTTAAACTTTCTCTTTATCAAAATACAAATACTACAAAAATCTTTTATTATTCAATGCTCATTGTAGCATGTAGCCATAACTTTTCATTGAGCCAGTTGTGCAAAGTTTTCCAAAATATTTTGTAAATGTATTTTGGTGGTAGGTTGCATATTCTGTAATCAAGGTTATTTCAGAGTACATAATATTTAAAAGTTACGTATATAGTACTTTTTTTTTCCACACAACATTATATGACACAAAACTTATGATTCCAATATGGTTGAAAATTGAAATAGGGATTTGTTTGTGGCTTATTCTGCTGCGAATGTAATAGTAGCGTTAATTCTCTTTTCTAATTTTGTATACATGTTAAATATAGCTATTATGTTGATAATATTAATCATTAAAGGAAATAATAATAAAATAAATAAAAATTATTATAATATTAAAAATGACAATTTTTAATCATACATTTATTATAAAGGAACCTCACCCAAACTTTCTGCACTTCTTAAAGCCAATCCTGGGGCCCATTCTTACAAAACATTTCACATCTTGGGATCATTGGATTAAAAGAGAACATTTTTAATGTTAACACTTGAGCAGTAAACAAATAAATTAAGTGATGATCACTCAAAAAATGATTCTTTATAAGCAAAATAATTGTCTCTTAAGCCGATTTTTTTTTTGATCTTACAAAGAATAAATATAACGTTAGATGAATAAAATCTTTTATCCATTTTTCTGTACATTTCATAAGCTCACATATAAATGTAAAAATGAAATTATTTTGCATAAATGATTGACAATGGAGCTTTAGGATACGGAGCGCAGATAGTAATCACTTTTATCTCATTCTGTTTAATATATTGCGCAATGCAAAACAATGTCAAGGCTAATTTACTAACAAAATTAGGCAAATTCCCAGATTTACATTAACAAATTAAAAAAAAATATTAACATTTATCTTTGTTTTTTTTTGAAATATATTAAAATCATAAATACAATGGGATCTGCAATACAATGTCAAGGCTGAGATACTTATAATTACAAGCAAATTTCTCATACTTACATAAAAAAAATTATAAAAATTTGCAAATTTTCATAAACAAATTATAGGAATGTCTTTCTCCCTTTTTACTTTCTCTCAGTCCTGGTAAAGAACAGTATTGTAATCGTGTCAAATTTTCAATATCTACTTTTAACTGGAAATACACGTTTTGAGTTTTGCTGCGTCTGAAAAAGTGGTTATTTTTTTTTTAGAAAATGGTCTGAGTGTAAAAATCACAGCTAAAAAACGAAAAATCGCATAAAGTTAAACTTGACATTCCGTTTAGGAATCGGACAGGAAGTTCTTCAAAAATCCTCAACCGGAAATACCACTTTACTGTATGGATTTTTCAATTTTTTGTTTGCGATTTTCTCAAAATTAAAAAAACATTATTTAAGGCGGCTTTTGAGGGGAAGAGTGGGAGGATTATGTTTTCCTATACAGTGCAAATTTAGTTTATTATACGATTCCTTCATCGAAATAATATTAATTAAATATAATAGGTTTGAGAAGGAGAGTAAATGGGTTGTATAGATAAATAAACTAAAAGTAAAGCTGAACGCTTTGTAATAGAAAAGTAGCACAAACTGCTTGGACTTTACACTGAAATATATAAAATGGTAGTGAGAGGTAAAGAGAAAGGTTGATGACGCGATGTGACTGCTGTATGAACTCTGCTGCAAGACTGTCGGTAGACTCCCTCCTATGGCTGACACAGCTGCATTTAAACAGATTCCCACACTCCCTAGAGAGAATCCTGGCTCTCTCTCTGCTTTGGAACCCTCTCTTCGGATCCTATTACAACATCCCCTCTCCTTAAGTAATTTTTCATATGTGAAAAATTTGAGCGTGCTGCTGGCTGATGTATGTATGTTGCACATCTGGTTTTGATAGGAGTTTGTTGAAGCCAGCGAAGTTGATGAAAACTAGCTTTAGTTGCAGAAAGATCCTGCGGTTGCGAGCTAGCCAGTGATGTTGAAAGTTAGTAATGATGATGAACTAGCTGATGTTGCAGAAGGCTAGTCACAGCTGTATTTAAACAGTTTCTCCCACTCTAATCTGGCCTAAACTAGATGTGATCCTGCCCCTCTCTCTCTGCTTAGGATCCCTCTGTTCGGATCCTATTACATTAAAGTTAAATATGTGTCCAAAATTTGGAGTTTTTAACAATTCGGTAGGCAGCAAGTGCGTATTTACTGAATGTTTTTTCAGTTTTCTGCAATTTTCTCCATAAAAACACCAATGGACTTCATTATTTTGGAATATAGAGAATTTATAAGCGTAGTGGCAGAAAAAATTATGACGCTGTTTAGTGAATAATAAGCGACGGACTAGATCGTCTAATTATTCTAGTAGGTGAACTAATTTGGAGCTAATGGTGATTTCTAGGTCAACTTAAATGGACAATCGGGTCATTTATCCTAAAGATGGTCTCTTACACAGGAAATGAGTACTAGGAATATGTATTAGAACTGCCTGTGTGTCTCGTTTCTAGTTTTAACTTTATAGTAACCCTCTGTTTGAACCATATTTTATTTTTTTAAATTAAAAACTTTTGTTTTTGCTTTAACCATTTATTTCTTTACTTTCATATAAACGTAATAATTTGTACAAACAATAGATATTTTAGACAAAACTGGCACGGTATGTGGAATAAATAGTAAATTAAAAGGCATAAACTTTATTTTATGTGGTACAATTTCCGGTGTAATTTATGAAGATCATTTAATGTAACTGTGTCTGCAACACTTCATTTCCTTTTATAAAAAAATATATCTGCTAATAAGAAGTGATTTAAGAGAACAGAACAGTACTAAAAATAAACATACATTTTGACAGCTTGTTTGCTTGAATCCATTGTCGACACTTATTTTTAAGCACTATACTATTTATTCCCAGAATTACTGGCTCTTTGAAATTATATCTGAAGTTATTTAAAAGTTAATATCAAGTTACTTTAATGCATAGCATAAATTTTGACAGATATCATTCTAATAAAGAAACAAGATTTTGTAGTAGTCTTAAAACATTAATCCTTTGTATCTATTTCGGTTCTATTTATTAATATATCAATTGGATAAACAAACTGAATTCAGTAAGCCAAAAAACAAAACTAGGTGAAGCAAATTTATTTTTCAGAAATATTTCCATGTGAATCATTAGTAAATATAAAATATTAGATGTTATAGTTTCTCATTAGTTTTTCAATAAGAAACCTCTACTAGTGTAATTGAGTAAAACTTTTACTTTCGCCAATCGAGAGTTCAGTGCAACAATTTTTCAACCTCCTCATCTGCGTACTATAAAAAAGTAAAAATCTGGTGTGATACACTCACACAACTTTGTCTTACTCCAGTTTCCAAAATTGTAACTGACCAATTTTATTGTTAGAATACCAGATTTAATGAAATTCGTCGATGTTATTATGGAGAAAATAGCAATAACTGAAAAAGTGTTTAGTAAAAACGTACTTCCGGTAAAGTAATTTTCTTGAAACTCGGAATTTTGGCAATCTATTTATTTGTAAGTAATTTTGTTTAGATGGTAGAATTGTATAATTAACTATGATAGCATTTTAGAGAAAACATTAATTCCCACCCTTCCCTCAAAAACCTCCTTAAATGACTTTACCAGGAGAAATGTTTCAAATAAAAGTTGTGGCTCTTTATATGTATGGTTTACATTCCTAGTTTTAAAAAAATCGCTGGAGCCGTTTTAGAGAAAACCGCAGAAAACTGAAAGATTCTTTTCAATAAAAACGCTCTTCCGGTCATCCTATACTATTCAAACTCGGAATTTCAACAACATATTTAATTCTAACTAATATTATTTATATGATAGAATTGTATAGAAAATTGAAATAGCACTTAAGAGGAAAACTTAACTCTACCAATCCCCCAAAAGGGCCATTAAATCATAGAGAAATGTTTTAAGTAAAAATTGTAGATCTTAGTACGTGTAGTTGATATAACAATTTTGAAGAAAATCGTTGGAGCCATTTTTGAGGAAAACGCAAAAAAGTGAAAAAAAAATTCAGTAAAGTGGTACTTCAGGTTGAGAAATTTTGGAAGATAATCTACTGTCGGCAGCGCCCGACCTAGCGGTTACGTCGCCTCCGACAAAAAGACAAATTGCCGTTCCTTAAAAACATATATACATTTTAAGCAAGTCTATGGCTGTTCAGACACAAGCGGAAGCAGCGCTCTGCTCACTTGCTAAAGCTATTCTGTTCAGAGAAGTATATGGATGTTCAAACAAGTTCATTGTCCTTTACAAATTTTGCGTTAATTTTTCAATAATAGTGTAAATATTTTAGGTTTTAGACAAAAAAACAATATAACAATACGCTACGCGTTGTCAATTTTTAGTGAACGAAAAAATCGATATGTGAAATTTTTTATTAATTGATTATTTAACACATTAATATTTTTCTCACTTTTACGGCCAAAATGGCGCCTCTAAATTGCGCGTCCCTAGAGCGGGCGCTGCTTCGGATCCCATGTGATACCTAAACGGAATATCAACTTTGAACTTTCTGTTTTGTTTTTTTTGAGCTATGCTGTTCACGTACACACACACAGAACATTTTGTAAAAACCACTTTTTGGGATTCAGGGGACCTCAAAACATGTATTTCCAGTGAAAACTCAATATGGAAAATTTGACACGCTTGCAATATTTCTTGTAAGTAAAGAGTAAGAGAAAGTAAGTAAATAAAAATGAATAACATGATTGATAAACTCATAAAATTAAACCATTATAGAAGAAGAAGAAAAGAAGCGATCCTATTTTACACAAGAAAAATACGTATAAAAACACAAGAATTTGACTATCTCTCTCACTCTCTCTCTCTCTCTATATATATATATATGTATGTATATATGTACTATATATACACTACATATGCACTATATATATATATATATATATGTATATAGACAAATTCTTATTATCTATAAGAATATATATGTATGTATATATGTAGGAAATGATTAAAATAAAAATAATGAAATGTTCAAAGGCTTCAAATAATTACAACCCAAGCTGAATTAGAGAACGTTTAATGAAACTAATAAATGCTTTTACGAACAGAATGATAACAACTTATTTACACCAATAATAATAACACCATTAACCAGATCAAACAAAACAAAAAAAGCAGAGTCACCTTTTAAGTATCCAAAAAATAAAAACACCTTTAAACACCTTTATTCTCCTTTATAACCCTATAACCTCCTCTGTTCCCTCCTTCTCCCACCATCGATTACTCCGCTACTCCGAGATCAGTCGATAAATCTCTACATATATGTGTACATAGTACAAAATAAACCTTATATCTTGATCAGGACAAAACTTACATGGCTTTCGGCTGTCTGCCAAGAGTTTGCTTTTGTTTGACAAAAATTTAAATACAAAAGAAAGAAAAACAAACCAATTTTAAGTGAATTCATGCAAAATTAACATCTATCCTTTAATGCTGCCTCATTTACAAATGCATACATTTCTTAGATAGCATTTCCTGACGTATTTAAGAACCTAGCATCTAACAACGAAATAAGTTGTGACTTTTTTTTTTTTTTTTATGTTGCAAATTATAATGCAATTATTATCTTCACTCTTAATCCACGGCTTGTAGTTAATTAAGATCTAAAAGTTCTTTTTTTTATTTAAAAATAATTTTAATTAATCCAAACTATTGTTAGCCACAATATAGAGATGGGCTATGGGAATTAATTCTTTATATAAGTGATACATAGATTGATCAAACGCTAATTCCTTGTGCTTAAACTGCTCCTGTTTTTTTTTTCATCTTTCTACTGAAATAAAGGACTCATCCAAAAAAATATTCAGTAATAGGTTGAACAGCTGACTAAGTATTGGACTCAGTCTTTGGATTTAATACTCGTATATACACTAATAACATAATTGGTTTTCTTAAAAATTTTCGCATTATTAACACTACTTTTTACATTCTCTTACTGGTGTAAGACGAAGTATTGCGAGCATGTCAAATTTCTGATATCGAGTTTTCTCAGGAAATACATGTTTTGAGGTCCTCTGAGTCTGAAAAAGTGGTTTTTAGAAATTGATCTGTGTTGAACGTCTGGTCACCAGCATACATCAAAAATAGAAAATCGCAGAAAGTTCAAACTTTGTATTTAGTTTAAGCATGGGACCCGACAATAAAGTTTTAAACAAAATCGGACAACCGGAAGTAAAGCTTTACAAAATGGATTTATTAATTTTTTTGTGATACGGCACCAACGATTTTCTTTAAACTTGTTATATCAAGTACACATATGTTTTATTTGAATAATTTCTCCGGGAAAATTCATTCAAGGGGTTCTGGGGGTGAGGTGAGATTAGATTTTCCTCTAATGTGAAATTTCCTCTAATACGCTTATCCCCAGGCCCGCCACCTCTGAGCCATGAAGTCGAGATAAGCCTCAAAAATAAGTCTCCTCCATGAGGAATTCTAAGCTTTCCACTTTCGAGACAGTGAAAGTTCCCTTCGTTTTCATAAGGGACCCCACTTTATCCACAGTACTTTCTCTGGCCAAAGCTCTATGCATTCTGGCACAGGAGGGATATCCTTGATTTCCTCGCAACCTCCTTTTACATGAGGGTCTGTTGATCTTCCTAATCTCCATGTTGTGGCTAAAGTGCATGAGTTGGACTTCTAATTTGCAGCGCCCTGTGCGGATAATTTTTGAACTAGGTTTACTCCCATGTTATGATAAGCATTTTAGCGGGATTAAGTTAACAGTTTTTCTTCTTGTGTTTGGTAGCGTGCTTTAAGTAATGAATATTCTAAATTTAGAACTTCTTTATAATTTAAAGTATAAAAGTAGTCAAAGTGAGGATGGTCAGATGGAAGTTTTGCGGTTTTGTATGGATGTAGGTTTAATTGCTAATACATATGAATGTCCAAAGTGTAAAAGACAAATGACTTTAACTAAAAGGAACAGTTCGGTAGATAAGTATGAATGGCGATGTCAAGTTTCTGGTGATCATTCGGGAGAAGAAGTGTGCGTAAAGGTTCATGGTTTGAAATGAGTAAAATTAGTATGATCAATGTGTTACTGATGACTGAGTTTTTTGTGATGAAGCGTAAGCAGTGTGATATTCAGTTAGAATTGGGGATAAGTAAACATTCTGTGTGTGACTGGCGAAGTTTTTTCAGAGAGGTGTGCATGGATGTAGTTGTGAATGAGAGTAGTATGCTTGGGGGATATGGAAAAATTGTAGAAATTGATGAAAGCAAGTTTGGCAAAAGGAAGTTTAATAGAGGGAAACGTGTGGAAGGTAAATGGGTGTTTGGTGGAGTTGAAAGAGGATCGAATAAATGTTTTTTTAAAGTGGTTGAAAGGAGAGATAAAAGTACGCTATTAAATTTAATTAAAACTTTTATACATCCGGGAACTACCATCTACTCGGACTGCTGGAAAGCACATGAATGCTTAGAAGATGAAGGGTTCATTCATTTGCGAGTCAATCACTCCATAAATTTCAAAAATCCAGACACTGGTGTGCATACAAATAGCATTGAAGGAACGTGGAATTCAATTAAAAGTCAACTTCCCACAAGGACCGTTACTGACCAATTCGATGCCTATTTAGGCGAATATATGTGGTATCGAAGTCATTCACATTGTGAAGATCCGATGCGGGCATTCTTAAAAGGAGTTGCTCAAGTCTACAAGCCTCTTCATAGAGACGATCCTAATTAAGGTAACATTCTTTATTCCATTTTGTTCCATTTAACTTCGAATTTGATAACCGTGGGGTAAATTTTTTTAGAAAGGAAGCTTGTGGGTGTATGTGATAGAGTAAACTATAATATTCACTAACTTTCCACTTACCTTCGAATTGGATAACCGTGGGGTTAATTTTTTTCGAAAGGGGGGCGTGGGGGGCTGCGCCCCCTCATAAAAGTGGGGCATAGGGGGCGCAGACCACCTCAAAAATTTTCTAAAAATTGTGTAACTATATTACAACACTACCCAAAGTTTTTAGTAATTTCTATAGAGAAAAAACAGTCGAAGTCCAACTCATGCACTATTACCCATGTTGTTCTTCGTAAGGGCATTTCTATAGGCGGTCCAGTTCTGGATAAGTTTTGCCCGATTTTATTAATCTTTTCACCTCTGCCTTCAAGCTTTCGAGGTGGTTATTCCATTAGACCGACTTCCTCCTTTGTGTTCTTAACCTTTCCTGACAGTTTTCTTGGAAAGCCATGGTTATTGCATCATTCACCTCCTCTACTGTCCGCTCAAGCTTCTCCATTCCGAGTTACCCTTTGCCACATTGTCCTTAAGTGATTGCTTTTTTGGAAAATTTCTAATTTTACATTTTTTTGTTACAAATAGATTGAATGAAATTTTCATTTCCCGTTTTAACCGAATCAAAAATTATATTATTAAAAATGCCAGAATTTTATTTAAAACAGAATTTTTTTTTCAAGGTAAATTATGTAAGTTTGTTCATGCTTCAATCTTCTATCAAACCTGTCCCTAGAAATTTTTAATATTATATATATGATATCACTTCGTTGCTGAAGAAGTCTATTATTTTAAATTATTCGTCTGAAAAATTTATTATTTATTTCTTCATTCCAGCGGGTGATTTTTTTTTTGTTCTAAATTTTGAAAATTACCATTTCCAACATTCGATCGGGTAACCATTATGGCCAGAGGACCTAACTAGCAAGAGTTTTTATTTTGTTGATAATTTAAAAAAATTAACTTTATAACATTGCTATAAAAACTTAAATTTTCAAATGTATATATTTTCAAAACAACGTGATGATAAGCTAATTATTATGAATTGATTATTGTATAATTCCGCTCGTAATTAGTATCCCCAAGTTTTCAAGTGTTTGTATTTGTTTAATAAAAATGCTACAAATCATGATTATGTTATCAGGAAACTAAACTGTCTTTCAGAACACTTTATTCTGTCAAAATTACTACATTGGAATTCCATCATTTAGAATATATTCTGTTTGGCTACATATTCATGTGGTCTGCAGATTTTAGTGTTTTTTTTTTTTATCTATTAACTTATTTATAGAAGGTTTACCTTATTTTAAAGGTTTTCTCCGGAAAGATGATCTGGTAGTAGATTTAGATTGAAAAGGAAGTGGGCTATAAAATCAAACCCACTGCGGTCTTAAAATATTTATTATGGCTCCTTTAGATGCTAGAGAGGGCAATACAAAGAATTGCACACATTTGCTGTCTCTATAGGTCCTTTGATTATTGTATTAATGTTGTCAGCGTTAATTGTTCCAGCCCCAGGGCCAGGTTCTAGATATTTGGCCGCCCCTGTAAGGTAAGAAACAACAAAAAATTAAAATCGAAATAAAAATTTATATTATATATCAAAAAATTTGGTTTTGAAACAGTCACAAGACTTCCAGTTTACATGTCTGTAGTGTTTCGAAGTCTGATATATTATAACGCTTCTTCTTATTATAATTTATTGTTATCTACTTCTTCTATGTAGTTGGGAGAAATCAGATTTTGATTGTATTAGTTCATGCGTTCATTTCAATCTTTATAGTACACTTTCAATACTTTGTGGACTGCGCCACATACATAAAATTAATATAATGAATAGCTAAAAACTCCAAGTCTAATAAAAGTTTTTTAACTAAATATTACGAATCCCGTAGGCCGCCATTTTGTATTTGGCTGTTTATACTGGTGGACAAAATAAAATTGATATTATACACCCATAAAAAATTTTCAAAGCAATTCACAATTTTCGGTTAAAAAACTTTTCTTTGGCCATGAATGTGTAGCTACTCATTATATTGTCCTTAATTCTTATTTATGTATGTGGCGCAGTTTACAACGTATTGAAAGAGTATCATTTATAAAGATGGAAATTTGCGCAAGAGATTCAAACAAAATCTAGTTTCTCGCAACAACATAAAAAAAAATCTGGTGTAAAACACCCTCACACAACTTTCTCTTACTCCAGTTCTCAAAAGTATAACAAACAAATTTTATAGTTTTTGCACCAAATTTAATGAAATTTGTCGAAAACTGAAAAAAAACTAGTCAGTAAAAGCGCACTTCCGGTTTATGATTTCCTTCAAACTTGGAATTTTGGCCATCTATTTATTTCTAATTAATTTCATTTGGATGATAGAGTGTATAATCAAGTATGATACCACTTTAGAGGAAGGTGTAACCCTACCCCTTGTCCTTAAAGTGCCCTTAAATGAATTGTTCCAGAGCAAGTTTTTAATAAAGTTGTAGATCTTGAATGGTTAGTTTTATATGTGTGGTTTCAAGCAAATAGTCGGGGGCCATTTTTGAGAATCGCGAAAAGTGAAAAAATCATTTAGTAAAGTGTTAAAACAAAAGCACTTCTGTTTATCCGATTTTCCTCAAATTCGGAATTTCAACAACATATTTAATTCTTATTAACATTATTTAAATGACCGAATTGTGTAGTAAACTGAAATAGCGCTTTAGAGGTTAAGCTAACCCCACCCCTCCCCCAAAAGTGCCCTTAAATGAATTTTCCCAGAGAAATGTTTCAAATAAAAGTTGTAGCCCCTTGTATATGTAGTTGATGTATCAAGTTTAAAGAAAATCTGTAGAGCCATTTTTGAGAAAAATGCAAAAAAGTAAAAAAAATAACTAGTAAAGTGGTACTTCCGGTGAGGGAATTTTGACAGATCAACGCACAGTCAGTGCATGGGATACCTAAACGGGAATATCAAGTTTCAGCTTTCTACGGTTTTCGTTTTTGAGCTATGCGTTCCATACAACACACCACACACACAGACCATTTGCTAAAATAAAAAAACCACATTGTGTTGCACTCAGGGAGACCTCAAAACGGATATTTCCGGTGAAAATTCAATATCGAAAATTTGACACGATTACAATACTTCCTCTTACTAGGAGTAAGAGAAAGTAAAAAGGAATCGAACTTATTATTAGTGGAATTAAACATATAAATTACAGGAAGTAAAAGCATTATACGAAGGAATATCCCAAAAACAAAACAGAATCGCGTTGCGCTATAACTTCCGTACACTTTTTTTCCGTTAGGCGAACGTAGAGCCACTCTCGCCGAGTTCAGTGCACCTAGTGGCGTCGCCTAGGAATCTTATCTCTGGTCACAGTGACGTTTTTCGTAAAAGCAGTTACGCTCGCTCCTCGTTTTTGTGATGGCCGATTTAAGAGAATAGCGTGCGGCTGTGAAATTTTGTTTCCTGTTTCGGGAAAAATTCCGCAGAAACGGAGTTTCTTAGAAGCTGTTCTTTCAAAGCACGGCAGTTTCCACTCGACGCTATTTTTGCTGGTCCCGACGCACTAATTTCGCAGCAACCTATCTCATTTCCAAATCTTCAGTTTAAATTCGCTGCACCGTGCATAAAGTTAGTCCAGAAGGGGAAAAGTTCCCCAACTCTTGAATGGCCCGTCGTCGGTCTTCGAGCACAAGTACACAATTTTTTCGACATTTTATTCGTTAGGGAATTGACAGACGTTTAGAAAAAGTTTGTCAGCAAACGATATTTCACCTTCTTTGAAACGAGAAAACCACTCGTACACCACTTGAGTTTTTCCCAAAGCGCTGTCCTTGTAAGATGTGTCCAACATCACAACCGTTTCTTCTTGGAAACCCCTCTCGTGTATTAAAGTTCGAAAATGTAGAGACATTGTATATATCAGAATGTGGAAATGTAGATTTAAATTATAAAATAAAAATTAAATTGGATGGACTTAGAACTACTTTAAAAAGTGAACATAAAATTAATCGGAGAAACCAAACTAAATTCCCCCACTCCAAACTTCTTTAAATCAAGCTTCTCTGAAAAAAGTTTTAAACAAAATTGATAGGTCTGTGTATTCATAGTTGGTGCACCAAATTTAAAGAAATCCGTCGGTGATTATGGTGGCTGCCATTTCGATTTCACTGTGATGAAGTTATCTAAATTAAATAATAAGAATGAAAATTGAAAACTTACATTTAGCTTGGCACTCTTTGCTTCATACCTAATTTTTTTAATAAATAATTTAGCCAAGAAACCTAAAAAAAAAACTATCTTAATCGCATCCAAGCATAGAACTGCATATTATTTACTTGGCAAATATTCTAATCTCAATTATCAGTGAGTGCATTTAAAAAATACTTATGAATATAAGTAGAAGGCGCGCGCGCAGTGCCCCACAAATTTGAAACACTTTTAAAATTTTGTGATTGGCAATTGAAATATAATTATGCCTTAATCTAACAGTAACTGAAGTCTTCAAAAACAAAATAGCTATGATAAAATTACAAAACTTAAGTAATATAATTTAAGTTCTCAGCAATGCAATACAAAAGTATTACATAGAATAAAAACAGTGAATAGATTTTGGCCTCCCTTGTACGGTGCACAGCTTGCACACGGCCCTGCTAGTCCCCCATAGAATCCTAAAAGAAGTGGCTAATCCAAGTGTTTTGTACTGAATAAAATCGTCAGTTGTTTTAGTTTTCCACGCTTCAGCACATTTTTATTGAAGAAAAATACTAAAATATGGGATGTCAGGCTCAGAAATAAAATATAACAGTGGCGAAGAGAGGAGAAATTTCTTAACTATTTCAGAAGAATATCCCATACCGAACAGAATTAAGAAAAAGAAGCATGTATAAACGGACATCTCAGATAATTCTGAAATAGTTAAAGCAACTTCTCCATCGACATCTAGTTTATATATAAACGCTGACTTCTGCTTTTAAAGTTTCTGTCGCATATATAGAAAATGAAAATTCAACGTTGGTTACAAAACTTAAACCAAAGTTTGACGATGAAAGAAAATTCCGAAACTTGTAGGGAAGACCTAGTGAAATTTATTGGGGCAGATGACTTGCTTATCATGATCTAATTAAAATTTAAATGAAGAATATCTAGCAATATATGATAATAAATTACCAATAGTGAGCTAATATTAATATGATAATGTAAGAGAAAAATCTAAACTTAACAATACTTGGAATTATGCTAATACATATTTAAAACTTGATGAATTTCATGATTAGCACAGAAACTGCTTGAATAAAGAAACCCCAGGTGCTGACTGACTCCTCAGAAATTGTCTGATAAGAGCAGTTGAGATCACTTATAATTTTAAAAAGGTGAAAATATTGGCTTAAACTTCCATTTCCGCTCAGGATTGTGGGACTTGGTTCGATTCCCGGGCTTGGATTTGGATTTTATTTGATGTATTAATTATGAAAAAATTTAGTAAAGTATGTTTGCTAATCCACCTCTGTCCACGAGATCTGATTGATAGTTGGACATAGAGCCTGAAAAATAGATATTTCTTTATTTATGTATTCTGTTCTTTATATTTTCTCATAATTTTCTCTGAATTTGTTTGCTTTTGAGAAATTCATTTCAGACAACTTGGCCACTCAGTTGCAGTTTTCTTAGAAGTTTGCTGCCTACAGGCACTGGCGATGAATGGGGGGTTTTACTTACTAACAACCACGACTTTAGAATAAAAGCGCGTTATTAACACCAACAGCATGCCGATTAGTATAGTGGTAGTGCCACTAATGCTTAATGGTTTCGCCACTCAGCAACGTTTCTAAATGGTCACGACATAGCATAACCTAAAAATGTATTATAAATATTATATGATCTTTAAAAATATATTGTATGATTAATCATATACAATTTTATCCTTTCTTTTACAATGATACTACGTTCTAGGTAAATAATTCTGGAGAAAGGTGCAGCCCTTATGTAGGATGCTGGTAAGATATGCTGTTTAACGTGATTGTGGTGTCAAGTCTGCTTTGGATAGTTACCGTCCATGCTACACCCACAGGCAACCATACATGCACAGGCGTTGTCAAGTATATTATTAAATATTAAATTCAACTTTGGTATAATTTCCAAATTCTGTTAATTACTTTATATTTTCAGACATCCAGTAACTGTTCGAGTTAATGTAACGGAGCCTGTAAAGTATCGTACATACACATGGTGCCTTAGGGTTCCTCCCAGATGTTCTAAGTATACAACACAACTCAAAGATAGAGTAAAAATACATGTAAGTAGTATATAACAAAATTTTTATCCCTTTATTTCAAGTTGAACTTGAATAGCGAAGTAATTCTGTGAAAATTGTTACTCTGATGTTGAATATTCTGAATTTTACTATTATACAAATCTGTGAACCATTTTTAATGGGCTAAAATTATTTTGGGTTGCAGACAGAGATGCATAATCGGACAATAACAGTTTGTTGTAAAGGATATGTAGAAATGGATTACAAATGTGTGCCTGCATGTCCGCCACAAACAGAATGTCCTAATATGCATTGTAATCGGACTAATCATTGCTACTGTACTCCTGGTTATCAAGGACTATACTGCAATTTTCGTTAGTATTTAAGTACTGTTTTTTTTTTTTTAAATTTCCTAATGTCATCTTAAATTACTTTTTATTAGAAAATGTCTTGAAAAAAAATCTTGGTTTTAAAATTGTTTATATTTCTTTTCTTAATTTAAGGCTTTCCATTTTACGAAAAATTCATGTTATGCAAACCTATATAATATTTTTAATTTTTTTTCTTATTGCTGCAAGAGGAAGATTGCGATCGTGTCAAATTTTCTAAAGTGATTTTTCACAAATGAGCAGAAGTCTCTGAGTGAGCGAATAGTCTATATTATGCATGTGTGAGCGCAAAATAGCTTAGAAAAAAATCGCTGGAAGTTTTAGTCACTTTTTGTTTAAAGTGTAATAGATTTGTTGAAATCATTGTGTTATAACAAAATGCACTTGGATTTGCATTTTGCAATTTTTCTTTCTCATTATTCATGTTAAATTTAAATTGTAATAAATTTAAATTTTGATTGCAGCATGTGATCGAGGATTTTGGGGAACAGATTGTAAGAAACCATGTGATTGTCCAGATGGATATACTTGCCATCACTTGACTGGAGATTGTATGATAGATGACAGGCCTCCTTTTACGACCAAGTACAGGAGAACAACAACCACAACTGTAGCCACTATCAGTCCAGAAACAACAATCACTCATTCTACTACCACTACAACTACAACTACGACACCAGAACCTACCACAGAATCACCCACCCAATCTGATTTTAGTACAACAAAAGAAATGAAAACAATACATACTACTGCAAAGAGTCTAACCACTGCCCACTCAACTTTACTCCCGACAACTGTTTCATCAGTACCTACAACATTTGAACCAACTGTTCAAACCGAAATGTTTACTACTATTTCAAATCAAACCAGTAGATTCCATTTTAGTAAAGAATTCCCAATAACACAAATGACTTCTAGTACATTCAACACTAATACACATACTTCCTCAACATTGGAACAATTCTCAATAACAGATGATGCAATAACCTCTTCTATTACACCGCTATTTACTAAACATTCCATTCTTACAAATACTCCTACTTCATTAGAGACAACTACAGAATTACCTCTACAGCGAAAAATTCCTACAATCACTGCAACAACTGCGAATGAAGGAGCAATATCACAAAATACGTCAAGCACTGTAAGATCCCCAGAAGATCTGGATAGAACACCTTCTGTAGTTGTTCAAAATGTTTCAGAAACTTCTTTATCAACAAGCACTACAATGCCTGTTCCTTTATCTACAGAAAACTTAATATCCAGTATACCTTCTACGGCCTCCACAGAACCTTCATCTAGTACAATATTTACAACGTTTAGTACAGAACCAACAGCTATTAGCACTGTATTTACTAAGCCCAGCACAACAACGAGCTCCATTTCATTTTCACCAATGGAAGATACTACCGTAGAATCAACACCAATTTACAAATCTATACCAACTATGTCAACAAAAACTTTATCTGGAAATGAAACAACCACGACTTCCACACCTGTGTCTACAATAACTTTTGTAAATTCCAACGATGTAAACAATACTACTTCTTTCAAAAGCACAATTTCCCCTGGGGAATATAGCTCAGATGATAACAAATTAGATACATTTCAAACAAGCGCACCAACCACACAAACAGATAACGCTAATACTAGTATAACCAAGCATATAAAAATTGGTGTCTCTATTAGTGAAGAGACATTGCTGGATACTACAACTACCACAGAAGCTACAAAAATATTTCCTATCACAGAAACAACTGGTACTGCAAATACTCCGCCTATAGAGACATTATCAGAGACTCTACCCCATCGAGAACCTCTCAAGACTACAATGATTCCTACAATAACACCAACTGTTATTAGAAGTGATATGGCAACAACTAGTGAACCATCAGCAAAATCCACCCCAAAAAAATATTTTAGTGAAGAAAATACGTTTAACGATACTACTACTCACTCATGGTATTTTGGAGAAGAGGAGAAGCAAAAGGAAGTAAAAGAAAATATTTTTAATTTTTCAAAAACTGAAACTACTGGTAAATCAGATAAAATTGATAGTGCTAGTGTGGCAAATTTAGAAAAAGATTCAAATATAACAACATCTACAACTTCCAAGCCTGAATTTTTCAGCAAAACAACAGAATCGACAGAAACAACAGCATTTGAAACTGTTCATCCTGTAACTTATGCCGAAGATAAATCACAAACTGAAATTGTAACCAATGAGAAATTCGAGAATTTAGTTACAATCACTACAGAAAAGAATTTCATAGTTACTAACAGCGATAGTATTCCTGTTTTAGAAGCTACTGAAAATGAACAAGTTGATCAGATTGACGAAATTGATAATATCATGAGAAAATCATTCAAAAATGATACAAACATGATTTCTGGTATAAATGAAGTTTCGACTAAATTTGGCCAACCTATCTTTGAATTAGGAAAGTCTGTAAGTGAAACGAAATTAAAACAACGAACAGAAGCGACTACAACTTTAACAACTAAAGTATATCCTAGCATGAAAAATTTACTGATTACTACTAATTCAAGACCAGCTCATACTTGGTATTCTCATGTTAGGGACTTTCAAAAAAAGGTGAAGAACAAGGAAGATATAAAATTACTGAAAACAACTTCAAATTTAGAATCGTTTGTTGTAACTGAAAGAGATGATATGTCAGAAGAATCAAATATTATTGATTCCATGCATACCACTTATATAGAGAGGGGGTATAAGGGTAACAGTGGAGCTCCTCCGATGGTTAGCGAAGAAGCGAATATACCTTCCACATATCTACAACACGGACAGATCAACTATAATTTGAGCAGCGCTCTTGCTGAAGGTGTACAAGCTGGCAGAAATGATAAATCGTTTTTTAGTCTTTATAGCACATCTACACTTATATCAGGTATAGCCCTGATTCTCTTAATAACTACATCACTTACTCTCTGGCTGTGTCATAGAAAGAAGAAAGAACCTACGACACTTAGAGGACCATGCATCATGGCATATGGTCCACCTAGTGAATTCACTCTCAATCCTTTGATGTATGAAACGGTTTATCCACTGGATCCTCTGGAAGGTAAATTTTATTTTTATTCATTAATTTAAATTCAGAGGCGTCTCTTCCAAATGGGTTACGCTCACGCGTAAAATGCTTAACTACAATGTGCATTCTTTTTACAATGAAATATTTCTCATAGGTCTCTGTTGAGCACTGTATAAATTCATAATTTTCAATACTGACAATCACTGCCGCTACTGTGTGCCATAGCAGTGCGAGTGTGTAGATAACGGCTTTGCAAGGAGGTGGATAAAGAAGAGAAAGTAAATGGGAGAATGTAGAAAATTGGTAGGAAAAGTGTTGCGTTCCCTCATGGAGCCCTGCAGAATTACGGAATTACTGTGAACTCCGCTAGAGTGCATTATGAGCATCAATAGTCATGAACGGTCTAGTAAAATATTTTTAATTTTAAGCAAAACATTTTTTGTAAATAAAAAAAAGGACAAATTATATTACTGCTATTGCGGTAAGTAATGTTACATTTTCGAAACTGGTTTTACTAAGGAAAATATGCTTGAGTTTCCTAGAGTTAAAAAAATAATTTGTTAGCGAATAGTCCATATATGCGTAGAACAAAATACGAGTATAAAAACAAACCCAACAAAAATTGGAAAAAAACTTTCCAGGGTGCTGAAACGAGAATATTGAGCGGTTTAAGTATTTCCATCATCACACCTGACTGTTTCGGTCACGACAATCTGAAAAACGAATTCATTGATTTGTTTTTGTTGCCAGTTTATCACGTTTTTCTGACAAACGATTCCAAAGATTATCATTAAATACCACCTATTTAATATTCTTATATAGGGCTTTCAATTTATTGGAAGTATTGCTAGAATTACCCATTTAGAGCTAATCAGTTTACAGAATAAGGGACTTTACCAAATAGGTTTCTGACTTTTTTTTGATTTTATTGAATACAGCCTCCAATGATTTTTCTTTAAACTTGAAATTCAAAAATTGATTTAGAGTGGTTTAAAGGAATATGTGAGGCTTTAATGTGCCAATACTATCTTTGATAAGGACTGTTCGAGGCGCTGCCTGGATGTACAATTTTGTCACATTCAGTTCGCCAAACTAAGTAAAGTAATCAAGCACTTATATTTATATGTAATAGTAAGCCCAATATAATAAAGTTTAATAAACATTCCAAGTATAAAGCAAAGCGAGATTTCACACCAGATTTGTACTTTCAAAAATTCTTTCTGTCACACTTTTTTTTCAAATTGTTGAATATTTTTAATTATTCAATTTCCAAAATTTCTTTATTCATTTCTTATTTAATTTAAATAACTACATGGCTATTAAACAAATTGCTTTTTAAAATTATTACTATGACTGCAATTATAGAACAATTAATATCGAACGCCGGAAGAAAAAAATAGAAATGAAAAAAACGTGGGAAAATGTCCTGCATAATTTGATTCAAGTAACCAATCAAACAAACAAAATATCAAGCGAGAATTCAAATAAATTATTAACAATATAAATTAGATCTGTGGATGTGATTTTAAGCTAAACGTATATTATATATTTCTTTAGTGCTTATATTTTTTGTTTGTTTTATGGGTCAGAATAAAAGAGTTTTTTTTTGTTTAACTAAAAATACTTTTTTAACCTGATTCATAAAACCAGCAAATATAAATACTAAATACATATGTACAAGGAAGGGTCGACAACAAGATGGAATATAACTTCATATATATATATTTATATTGTTTCCCTTGCATGCTTTTTCACAGGAATCTGATTTTACTGATCCCTTCACATTATCTCAATATAGGTTCTTAATGAGAATTTTTGTTTCAAATTCCATTAAAATACACAAAAATACATTAAATGTATGAAGCTATTCAACAAAGATATAACTTTAATTTACTAATTATTTTATGAAGTTCTCCACATTCACAGCCCATGAGCCGCCAAATGATTGTCATTTTGTATATTTTATTCAATTTGATTACTAATTCATTATTTTTATTAGAGATATTAGCAACAATTGGTACTTAATGTTTGTTACTAGTTCGAATGAAAATAAATTTTGTAAACAAAATATTTGCTGGTGTATTTTTTTTATTTATTTAAACAAAAATAAAAAGACACATCTGTTCAAGTACTATTTACTGTTTAAAGTTTGCTTTTACAAAACTAACAAATCGGCCTATGTCAATAACTTTTTATAGGAAAGTAAATAACATTATCTCCTTATGTTTGTTTGACAGAATATATTGCTATATAATAGCAATATTAAAGAAAAAAAAAATTATATTCTATAATCATAAAAGACTTTTCCATAAAATAATACAAGTACTCAAATAATATTTGGGAGTCCTTGGGAAGCAAGTACTATGGTTTCATGATATTGGACCATCTTGATGAAGGCTAGGGAAATTTTCTAGATAAAATAATTCGCCTGTCTTAATCATCATTCGGGACTTAATAAAATATGAAAATGCATAAAAATAGTTCCGAGGATGACAAAACGTGAACCCCAGACGCCAAAAGATCATCACCTTTAAATAATACTAGCTCTAATCTATTCGATTCTGGCACCATCTCCAACTAGTATGACTTCCCTGTCATCAGAAGGTCCTTTGATCAGGATGACAGTCTGGAATAGATAACTGAAGGGTTTTCGAAAAATATTCAACTGATATAGATATTCCAGGATATCCTAGCCTTGCCAGCAGTTCCTTATACAGTTTCTAATAAGTATCACTCGGAATTTTTCTGAACCATAAAAGGAGTGAATACATAAAAATTCAACTTTACAAACATATCTAAAATTGTTTTCCCTGAGAAACTATACTCTGTATCCAGAAGTAACTATCGTATTAACCGCCAGAGAACATATTTATGTAAACCTTGATATACATATATTTTTTTATTTCTATTAAGTATAAACATGTTTCTATTAGTAAAAAGCATGTTCTTTTCAGAAGACCAGTGCGTGGATCCAGAAATATTTTTCTGCCCAACTTTTACGAACAACTATGCTGAAAAAATTAACAGAGGTAAAATATTTGTAAAAATACATTGCATTTATATTTATACCATACAAATAAAATAATAAAAATAATAATTTCTTCCAGAGTTATCCGAACTTAACTACGATCATCCACGAAGCAGTATTTGCGAACCGTTATACGCGGAGATACGCTACTAAAGTCATAATCAAGAACCCAAAAAAATTGCGTTTATAGATGAAAAAAAATATTTTAAGTGATAATAAGTTTTAATTCAAAGAAATCAATAAGTATTAATTTATTATTAATTTAAAACTAAGAAAAAAATAATTGTATAATGTAATCTTAAGGAAAGAAACACTTTTTTTATATGAATTATTTATATATCAAAACATTAAAAAAAAATATTAAAGTTGTTTTTAAGTACCATGCCCCATTAAATTCTTAATATCTTTAAAGATATATATTAAAAATTTAGAGTGTGCGGAATTAAGTTTTTGCAAGAGTAAATTAGATTGATAATGTGAGGCGAGCCTCGTTCCAGCGCGACCTACCTAAGGAGGTCTATGGTTTTGAAAACAGGTCATTACTTTGTTAAATTCTGGAGATTATATGTGAAGAGGAAAATTAACTTGAACCTAGGAGATCTATGTGGCATCATTTTGTCTGCTGTATCTACATACTGTGCATTCATCAAATAAAGTGAACAATCTATGATTATGAGTAAATGTGTATGGTGATTATATGAATGGTGGTGGGTAAGCTAAACCCAAATAGTTGTGTGCATCAACCTCATCTAAAGTCCTTGTAAATATCATACGGGTACAATATATTTATACCAAAACTGCCGAAAATAATTGTAGAATTTCCTATGTCAATAATAGATGGCTAAACAGGCTTATTTGGAGACATTCCGATAATATTACAGCAACTACTCGTTTGCAAAGACATATTGAAGCTATTCCACAATACTGTAGAAAATGGCGAATCAAAAAATAGCAAAAATCTATACACATATGATGTTCACATTGGTTGGACGAACATGTCCAACAACTATTTTAACAGAACATACCTTCCACTGAAGCTTTGGCCATATTTAGATCGTCGTGTAAAGACCAGGAATTTCCACACTAGACTTCAAAAGGCAACATTAAATACTAGAATTCGACAACGACGACGGTTTCTAGAAGGAAAACAAAACGACAGCTTCTACGATATGATCTTAAATTAGAAAACGATACTTCGGCCTAAACGGCTATATGAATGCGAAGATTAGGAAGCTGCCAAACATTCCATTCTGCATAGAATGTAGGACATTCTAGATTATTACGACATAATTACTAACGCTCCTCACTACGTTTCTAACTTTTGATGTTAATAGGCAGTGGCCATAAAGCCTAAAAGATCTATTGACACCCACTCGAGTGCCTATATTTATACATAGAATGTAAGGAACGAAGTCGTCATTAAACTGTTGTGATGTTGTGAATGAGTATATGTGAGATTACTTAGAGGTTGCCTATAGGTACCCATAACATTTAATCATCTATTCTGCAAAGACATCAACTATCTCTGCAGCCCTATTGGATGAGCGTTACGGATGTCACTGTAAGCGTTGTTCATGTTGTTAAGGTTATATCTCTGAAGAAGTGGCTAGTCCACTTTCCAAAAGGGTATGTTTCTAAGTTTACATATCACAATGATTAAATTAAAGTCTACTATTAACGACATAATAGCACAACACAGCTAAACCCTTGTCTTAGGGACAGGTACACCGTGCTACCCACAATACCGCAAGAAAAAAAGTGAAATTTACTATTGTAATGGAGTAAATAATAAACTCAGAGAGAGAGACCTTCAAAAGCAAGTTTTATTTAAGTAAAAATTCACTAAGTACTCACCAACAAACATACAACACACTGCAAAGATAGGTTACATCTAAGTTAGGCCCCTATTTTCACCACATTCCCCCCAGCCTAATAACAATACTTAATCGAAGAGGTGAGCAGCAATTCTCTTCTCTCGGGTTGAACGCCTAGGAAGAAGTTCTGCAGGCCCTTTGATAGGTGTTCGGTTGTTTTGAGAACGGTCCTCAGGTGCTTCCTGGACAACAGGTGGGGTGGGGTTTTCGGTTTTCCTCTCTAGTTGGTTTTCGGTACCGAACAGCATCGCTGGGATATCTTTTATTTGGTTGGTCCCTTCAAAAAGTATCTCATTCTCCAGGGACGATTCATCGCAAGGGGCGTATTGATACTACAGCATATCGACCGTTTATTTATCTCTTAAGTACATAGGGTTTGGTTCTATGAGTTCAGCTTCTTTTACTCTTAGCTCGCAGACCATTTAGGTGGTATTTGCTCAGCCTGACATGTTTTTTTAAGAGTACCGCCCAGGTGTCTCATTAACCACCTAGACAAAGTGTTATCATTTGGAAATCAAACATCCTCTCATGAGATGTAGTGTTGGAGGCTGTGCAAAGTAAGGATAGAAAGAATGCAAACATTTTGGTAATATTGATTTCCGTTGATTGGTGGGTAGCTGCTTCTTTCGCAGTGCCAGAGTTATACAAGCGAGACCATCCTTTAGTACATTTAGCGCTCTTTCAAAATTACAAATCGGTTTGATTTTTTTGGAGGCATCACTAATATATAAAGATAAATTTAGGAATTAACCTAAATGAGAATTTTAGAGACAACTTCATTATAGATAGAACTCTTAAAAATCAATAAACAACAATAATTTTGCCGGTTATTTGATTATTATTTAAATTAACTTGTGACAAGAAAAAGTTTGTATTAACGTCAATTCTATCATAAACACTCCTGGATGAAATGGACTATTTCTTCTTTAGGGATCTTGATGTCCTTGGGTCTGACCCTGACAACGGAACAATCTTAAACTGACATCTCCAACTTAGACGGGTCCTGCAGAGCTAGTTTTACTACCTAGATTTTGCGCAACCTTAAGTAAACTAATCTAACGTCAACAACAAATGCAATAATACTAACATATTATTAACAATAAAAACCTGTTTTTTGAACTCCATGTTCCAGCGAAAATTTCTAAAATAACTAATGCTAAACTCCCAGTCCTAACTCTACGCCAAGTTTCATCATCAACCATATTCATGTGTAATTGATATTTCCAACAAAACTCTTAGTAAAAATTAATTAGTTAAGAAGGTTTTTGTTAATTTATTAATTGCAGGAAGAGAAAAGTCATGTTTACAAATGATTCTTTGTTTTGCCATTGCAAACAATCAATTACTCACAAATTATTCACTCTTTCTAATCTCCCCAAACTACTCCAATAGGATTTCAATTATATGCCATAGATGCGTGCTAAAGATCCTTGACCACATTTCGCTTCCAATCGTACGTCGAGGACATTCAATATATTGTAATGTTTTTCCTTTCTAAACTAGCTACTGCAACTAGTTTTAAGTGGGTTCGTATAGATAAAATACTCTAAACTTCAATACGAAAACATCAATTTATTGTTATACACAATAAACTATTAAATACAACTCTTAATAATAATTATTTCACACTTTAACCACACTTTAAACCACAAAAGTTCACTTTGTTCACTTTTGTACACTTTTCACAAACTTGTAACTTCGTTTGTAACTGAAAAACTCTCTCAACTCTCTGTGGTCCCTCTATTTATACCGGTAGCGAACCTTCCAGAAGGTTCTCAAATGTTCCAGTCAAATGTAGAGCGCCGCCAGCGCTTCCTACGGCCACTAAGAGAACCTTAGGTACCTGTCTTCTCTCCTAGATGGCACCACTTGCCGCGTTACACTGCTCCCCTCTCAGATCTGTTCGCCCCGAACAGAAACATCGCTGGTGACGTAAGGCAGTAACCGGTCCAGATGTACGACTTTCATTTTGGATCTGGGCGTCCATTGGATTCGGAACACCAGGTCGTTGAGCCTTGATATGATCGTGTATGGTCCTTCCCAATCGTTTTGGAGTTTTGGGAACCTTCCCTTCTTCCGTACCGGATTATAAAGCCATACTTTCTCGCCTTCCTGGAAGGTCATTCCGCTGACCCGTAGAAAGTACCGCGTTTTTATCCGGTCACTTTCTAACATCATCTTGTCGCGCACCTTTCCATGGATGGTCCTCAATCGGCGGCGAAGCTCTTCTACATAGTTGTCCACGTCCGTTTCCTCCTCTTCTCGACTGCCAAATAAAAGGTCACTGGGTAACCGAAGTTCTCTTCCAAGCACCACGCTGGCAGGTGTGCGGCCCGTGGTCTCGTGGACAGCCGAACGGTACGCCATCATTATTAGAGGTATATGTTCGTCCCAGTCGTCCTGGCGTTCATTCACCAAAATCCTTAAATGGCTTCCTAGAGTCTTGATAAATCGCTGCACCATGCCGTCAGACTGAGGGTGAAGCGGCGTTGTCCTCGTCTTCCTGATGCCAAGAATCCCGCAGACCGCCTTGAACACTTGTGACTCTAAGTTTCTCCCTTGATCGGAATGTAATTCCAGCGGAATCCCGAAACGGCGGAACACATTATTCACTAGAGCTTCGGCCACAGCTTCGTCCTGGGATGGCAAAGCATACGCCTCCGTCCACTTGCTAAAGTAGTCCGCTGCAACTAGTAGTACTTCTTCTTTCACAGGCTCTGTCTCCATAGCGACCGGTGTTGGTTGCGTATCGACTTCGGCATTATCGTTCTCCTTTTCATCTGACTGCGTCCATGTTTGAGGTAGTAGAGCTCCCTCAAGGTTCTGATCAGTGCCAGCCCTCAACAGGTAGATCAGAGCATCAATCACGAATGCCGTATGCCTGAGAGAAGATACATCCAGTACTGGTAATAAATCAGCATGTTCAGAATTGTAACATCTCATCAATGACAAACAGTGCATCAGTAACTCCCTTCGGGCAGACTGGCCTTCATCGCCACCGTCACGATCCCTAGATGGTCTGGAAGACTCCGAATCAGTGGTAAAACCAACAATCCTAGTTGAAGAAGACGAAGAAATACCTCCAGGGTGATGCGAAGACTGTGTAGTAAATCTTGATGTACTTCCAGAAGTAGTACCACCATTCGAAAGACCACAAATTCCTCTATTACTTCCGCTAACCCTGTTAGCACTATTCGAGCTTGGGGAACCTGAACCATGGTAGAGAGGATGATGAAGATGTGCAGAATCTGACACTGTCGTAAGAGAATCTCCAAAGCGCAACCAAGATTCGGTTGAATCCGCCACTGTCAAAAGCCAATCCCACGGTGGTTTTAACGGTCTTTCTACATAGGTCTGTATAATTGGCACGGGTTGTTGCTATGGTGCACTAACATTACGTAAACTGCCTAAAGGATCTGCAATTTGTCGAAGTACAATAGCAAAACTTCTAGCCGAACAAGCAGCTGTTGTGGGCTTGGTGACCCCATCCGGGTTACTATTGCATGCCGAAGATGTGTTAGTTGAGTAGATATTTCAACATAATGTTGAACTGAACTTTAAAAATATTTCTCCATTAAATACAATTTATAAATAAATTCTTTCAAAAATTTGTGCAACTTGAATTTGATCAGTTTTTTCCGAACAGTTTTCAGCATTAATCGAAAATGTTTTTACACAATTAGTTTTGAAATACGTATTTTATTTTATAAAATAATAATTAGTAAAAATGATTGTTCAGGCTGTGAATGTAACTGTGGAAACGAGCCCCAAGATACAACATTAGTTATATAATTTTTTAACAAATAAAATTCGCAACAATTCAGACAGAAATTGGCCTTCAACAAATAATCCAAGAATTCTGAAAATTAATTCAGAAGATTCAAGATTTGTATAGGAATGAAACAATTGATTTCCTAAAGGATGAACATCTGCCCAAAATGTAAGAATTATATTAAACCTGTTGATATGGCTAAATGTAGAGGTTACTGCAAAAGAACATTTCACCGAAAATGTTTAACTCGTGTGGGAAAAATGTTGCTATGTAGTGATTGCTATGTTCCTCGAGCCTATTATCCAGGTATGAACATATATACTCAGCCCGTTGATAGAAAAGGATGGACTGATGACTTAGTTACACCATCGATATCAGAAGAAATCAGTCCTGATACTGGAGAACCGGATTTAATGGTCGCTTCCACTGACAATATTTCGCGCAAACTTCAAGAAATAACAAGGGAAATGGATAGACTAAGTTCAACATTGAATTTACTAAGAGGAGAAAATGTAAGATTGAAAGAAGATAATAAAGCGTTGAAGTTAGCTATAAATCAATTATGTGTTGGGCCATGCGATCTAGATTGCGTTGCTCCATGTTCTAAGAGAGAAGATCCATGTAAAATAAGAGAAGAGAGAACACAGATGTTATCGGATGAAGTAAATTGTTTAGTTCCACAATCATGCCATATTAGACCTCAGGAAGTCACCCATTTCCCGCGTAAGTCATGCGACGATACAGAGATCTATTCAACGCCTACATCATGCAAAATCAGACAAAAAGAAGAGAATACTTATTTATCGCCAAGAGGGAAAGTGCTACCAACAGAAACTAATCGCACATGTTCTGAACCTATAGGTAATATATAACAAGATATATGTGTAGATTTGTTTATTACTTTTTAAATATTTACAGAAGTTAATTATATATCTTACAGATGTCACAACACATTTCACTGTCCTTTAGTACATCATTATTGACATTACATTCTATGCTCTCGTATTTGCCATTGATATTGTAATGTTTTTCTTTCTAAACTAGCTACTGCAACTAGTTTTAAGTGGGTTCGTGTAGATAAAATACTCTAAACTTCAATAAAGAAAACACCAATTTATTGCTATACACAATAAATTACTAAATACAACGCTTAATAATAATTATTTCACAGTTTAAACCACAAAAGTTCACTTTGTTCACTTTTGTACACTTTTCACAAACTAGTGACTTCGTTTGTAACTGGGAACTCTCTCAACTCTCTGTGGCCCCTCTATTTATACCGGTAGCGAACCTTCCAGAATCTTCTCAATTATTCCAGTCAAATCTAGAGCGCCGCCAGCGCTTCCTGCGGCCACTAAGAGAACCTTAGGTACCTCCCTTCTCTCCTAGATGGCACCACCAGCTGCGTTACACTGCTCCCCTCTCAGATCTGAAACACTCGAATGATGAAGTCCTCCTTGTGCTCCTACAACTTGAGGAAAATGATCTCGCCGTGATTCTACGCCTTCTTGAATCTCTGTCCCTGATGCCAAGTCTTGACAAAACATTATACCGAGATCGGGAACCAACTTGTGCACCTCCAGATTTGGCAGCTTTTCATTTGCGAGCATTGCCTCGGCGATGGCTTATAAAAGCTTCTTACCACGCCAGAGCCTTCTCCGAGTTTTTCTTTGAGGGTTACTTTTACTTCATTAACTGCTGGAGGAGGTTGAGCACGTCTTTGATGTGAATTGTACACGTTGTGAAATTCTTTTGATGTCTGGAATAGAACCTGAGTCCCATCTCTTTCCACCTTCGATAGAGTAAGATCTCTACTTTGTTGATTTCTAATTCGTTCTATACCTCTTCTGAATTTGGCTTCTTTTACTGGAAATCCTCCAAGCTTGCTGGCTACTAAACCTGGTTTTAATCCGACATCTTCTATGGCTACTCTTCCAAATAAGTCTAATGTCATTCTCCATCGCCCAAGTAACACATCAGCGCTAACCCAACCGCTGTAAACTGACGGGATTATCAGCATATTTGGCTGCGGAGAGGGAGGTGCCTGGTTTGGTATAGTTGCATCTGACTCCACTTCCATTGGGCCGCTACTGCCACTTTCTCGTCCAGTCTCCATTGCTCCGCCTTTCTCTTCTCGTTCTGGTTCAGAACGATGTACATTTTCAAATCTTAATGAAAGTCCCAAACATGTAGGTAAAGTACCAAGCTGAGTGGTTGTAAAACTGAATCCTTGATGTTCTCTGGCTGTTTAGGTACACCAAGCAACTGATCTCTAGTCGCATTCATTGCGACAATTGCGGCTGATCAGCTAAAGGTAATGCTCGTGCCATTGGCATCTCTAACGGATCTGATGGACTGTAGCCGAGCCGTAATCTTGAATCTGATCTCCGGAGAAATGGATGCCGCCTATCCTTTCCTGCTCCTAGTAGTTCTTCTTCTTTCACAGGCTCTGCCTCCATAGCGACTGGTGTTGGTTGCGTATCGACTTCGGCATTATCGTTCTCCTTTTCAGCTGGCTGCGTCCATGTTT
>JAAEAF010004860.1:0-18639 GCA_011037195.1 Triatoma infestans
CACAATTATAACATTTGAATGAGTTTTCTTGCCTCAAGTTTTAAATTGAAAAAACAAAAAAACTTATTTATTAAATTTCTTGATTAGCACATGGTCCTTAGCACAATAGACCTGATCAAGATCGCAATGCGTTGCCCCCCCCCACCGATATGGTCTTTTCTTTTTTTTTAACTTGTAAGCTAAATTCTTTAAGTTGCCCTCTTTTATGAAGTAATCAGCGTGAAAGTTGCCTTAAGGGTAATAGAAACTTGTTTGATCTACTCCTTAATACATTAATAAATTCTAATATCTTTAATACATTCTATAGAAATAGTTGTCCAAAATTGTTAATGCTAGCTCAAGGATTCCATTTCTTACTTTATAGTGACGTAGCTAAATAAGATAGTTCTAATACACTGCCCATAGGATTAAAACTTATTGTCACGGGATAAAATTTTCCAAGTGACAATTTGAGTGCCCACTCAGTCGGCTGCTAGGGCGGGGCTTAAGTTGGACGCCACTTTGTTTTTTATATATATCTCGTAGATACATAAATATAAATATCTATATATATTTCCGGGTAACGAAGAAATCCCAATCTTTAACGGAAAAGTCAGTTCTGATAATTTATGAACAAAAGAAAAAAAGGAAAAGGAAGAGAAAAGAATGAATATGTATAATTATCGTGGCTAGGGTGAGGCGGTTTTGGGTACTCTAACGCTAGTTGTAAAAAAAATTAATTCCACAGAAAAGAATAAAACTATATTGAATACATTACTTCCAAAAGAAGGAAAATTTAAATAGAATAAAAGTATACATATCTATTTATTACCTTACAAACAACAGAAATCGCTTCTTAAAATAATAACAAAAAAATATCAAAAAAAATAATACTTAATCTTCTCGAACTAAAAATTAAGGTGCTCCTCAAAAACAAATAATAATAATATTCTTTCGCCTATGCTTACAATAATTTGTCCTACTACTAAACGTTAAATTAATTTATATAGAGAGGTGTAATAGTTTTATCTTTCGGGTATATATATATATATATATCTCTGAAAATGTTACTACTTAAGTAATTGTACAAATCTCTCCTCAAAATTTCAAAATTTTCAATTAAACGGCCCCAACAACAAGTACTTTATAATTACTACCAACGCTATTTATTTCTTAATTAGACGAAAAGTCATTAACAATCTTTGTGCTACCTCTTATGCGGACACCCCAAAGAAAATATTTGTGTGTAAATTTTCTACGTCTGTTGTTAGCCGGTATTTTATCCCCAAATTGTTTTCGAATTATATTTATGAGTCATATTTCCCTACTGAGGAGCTGATGCAGGCCCTCAAATATGTAATGGGTACTCACATACAGTTTTCCTTTAGTATACACACTGTATCTCCTTGTGCACCGAGTGGCCACTCGTTCGTTGTCTGAGAGCTTTTCCAGTCTGATTTCCTGTTTCTTGCAAGGTGAGAAGTCTCCGTTGCCGTCGGCCTTGAGGTGGAATTATTTCAGAGAACCATCACTTTAATTCCTCGGCCCGTCTTTCACTCTTCGCTGCTCTCCGCCCACTAAAACCGCCTATTTGGCGAAGAATGGTGCACTGAAATTAATTGTCTGCAGATTGCTCATTCACCTGGCGGAGGAGAAAAATCACAAACGCCCTTGCCGTAGCTGAGTCACAGACGTACTAACTCAAAACGCTGTTCTCAATACACACATACATACGCGCGGGGCGTTCTCTATTCTTTCCCATTAGAGACAAGATTAAACTTTGGACCGGCTATACAAATACACCTAAAAATAACTGTATTTATACATTTGAAATCTCTATTTCTAATTAATTATATTCCCTAACTATTTTTACAACTTCGCTACATCATAGAACTAAAGTTAGGATTTGAGATCATTATCAAATTAATGAATAGCCTATTAAAATTCTATTAAAGTTTAATTTTAGTGCATATTCTAATATTTTTATAAGTATGTCTGTGTGTCAGTTTTGTTATATATTTCTGTAAAAACGCGTGTTTTATACAGTTGTTATAGAGAGGTTTTTGACTTGGAGCTAATCAAGGATTGTAACTTTCTTATAGCCACAATTAACATAATATTATAAATAGCCGGCTACCAGTTTCCTGGCGTCTACACATAATTGTCGATGTCTCCTTAGTACACGTAAAATTGACATGGACCTGGCGACGACCTTTTCATTCAAAAAAAAATCCACAGTGTAAATTTATTTTTATAACCTCGTCACTTCTTGGAAACAATTAAAATATTGTAAGGTATTTTTATTTTTTTTCTTCTATTTATAAATTCAGAAAAATTATGTTAAATTAATAATTTATACTTTATTTTTTGTTGTAATGAGGAATTTCATTTATCTGTAAGAAGAATTTGGTTCAAATCATCTTCATCCATTCTCAGAATCCAATAGCGGTTGATTTCCATTTTTCAGATTGTGGACAGGAATTTTGAAAAAGGGAAAATCAATGTTTCTACGCAGCCTTGTTAAAACAGTGGCTGAAAAATGAATGACAATCTGAAAAGACAGTGAAAAACAAGAAAAGGAAGAATGCTATGTCGAGATACTGATAGATCAATTCCTTGTTAAAAAAAGTAAGTAAGTGTTTATGACGAATTGTAGGAAGTAATTTTGTTTAATATTTATATTGATTGTTATACAAAATATGTAAACAATGTTAACGCGTGCTCTATTTCAGCTTCACATTTCTTGATTTTCATCTCGTCCGGGTTTAGCACGTCGTTCATCCAAAAAAATCACATGGTCTTTCGACATTTTCGTTTAAATCAACATATGTATGATATCAAAAATTCAGTCTCCTTCCTTTTGAAACCTAAGCCCTCCTTTTTCGCCAATTTCCCATGAACGCTTTTGTAATGTTTATTTATTGCTACTAAAGCGTCTCCTTATTTTTCTCCTTTCTGTTTAGCAATGTTTTTTAACTCGCGCCGACAAGGTTTAACTTTTCATTAGATTGTGTTGTGCGAGCACTAAAATAACCCGAATAATTACTCATCATGTCGCATAATGATGCATCCATTACTCAATGCACTGTAGCTTAGAAGAATTCGAAAGAATGACTCGACATAAAACGAAAGACGAAAGAAAAACTGTATATATAAACGATCATCCAGGAACTTCGTCTTTTTCTTAAAAAAAAAAAATATCTATTAATAGGTGGAAGCTTCAAGTATTTAGGGTCGATGGTAACTACTGGAAATGAAATGGAATTTCTGGAATTTCTGCAAATTAAAGAAAAAATTGCAACTGGCAATTGATATCTGTTTGCGAAGATTATTCGATTTAAGGATAAGACAAGAGAAGCCAAGATTCATACTCAGAACTGTAGTTAACACTAGTTCTAACATGTGCTAGTGAGACGAATGATAGAAGCTCTTGAAGGAAAATGAAAGACATCTTCAGGAAAGGAAGTTATTAACCGAGAGTTATTTGGCTCACAATTTTAAATAGATAAGTTTTACTATGAAACTTAAATGGAATTTTACTAGCTGAAATAGGAGGCTTATTAGGATAGATGGTTTCCGTTGGAGAGAAGTTGCGCAAAGGCTAATTTTATGATCGACCAGTGAGACTCGAAGAATAGGAATACCACTCTATGAGAGATTATTTCTCCAAAATGGTTATCAGAGATGGATAAAAATATCTAAAAATATCAACTTAGCAGATGACTTAAACGAGGCTAAATACTTTAGCTTTCTGTTTCAGCCTAGAAAGTAATTAGCTGAATTAACAAAGCTGAATTCATAGTATGTAATACAGTAGTAGTAGGAGAATGTCAAACAATAGATGTAGCATTGGTAAGACGTCAAACAATAAAACCAATACATGCCCCGTATTGCTTCAGCTGGAATTACACCCGCAATTCTTTTCCACCATGCCAATCAATGATAGAAAATCATGCTAACTTCAAAGAGCAGAACCTGCACAAATTAATAATGCTTGTCAAATAATGTCTTGTGCCACTTTAATTACTATAATTAATATCCATTCGAAACTTTATAAGTTTAGATGTTAGATGTGTAGAGAAAGTGGTCACAGATTCAAGTCTATTGCGAACTAAAAAATCTATTGATATTCCTACAGAAGTTTCCTTATATTAAGCTAAATCCAAACTGTTGCCTACATTAACTTTTCTGCAGACCCTATGTATAGTGCCATAAAGTCGCTATTAACAAACCTTTATTATTTCTGAATCCTTTGAGATACTAGAAACTGAAAATTGTGCATACGTTTTCAAATTTCCCAATGAACTCTTATATTCCCCTTTAATCATTAACCTTATATCAATGGAAAATATATACATCAGAGATTTTTTCCGAGTTGGACTGCTTCATTTTGCAGTCATCGATCGCTTTCGGGTGTTAACTCCTTTTTCAGGAAGTCTTATAAGCGATGTGATATCACAAACTGTATATGCCGAAATCAGGTCTTGCCTTCATATCTTGCCTTGAGCAGTTTGTGGTAGCACATTGTTTAACAAGGCCTACTGAAGATTTGTGAAAACCCGAAGCCGATCAAAAATGAGCCAGCTACCACGAAAATGCCTTGTCTTCTAGCATTCAAAATCACCCTTGAAAAATACATACATAATTATTTGTAGTTTACATTTTTTTAAAAAAATTTATCAACTTTATATCTAATATCAGGTAAGGTTACTTTTCCAGTAGTCCAAAGCCTGTTCTAGGGATTACAAGTGGAGCAGGCCGCGCAGCTATCACCAGTGGTCTGGCTTCGAAGCAAGCATGAGGCGCTCTGGGTTAGAAGCCCTAGGCTATACACAGGAAGAGAAAACGGCCCCCCATGTGCACTTTGATTGCGTAGCAATAACCTAATTGCTATATGAAAACATTGGTACACTGCGAGTGAGGAGATAGTGGCGCAAAATGATTTAGTGGTGAAAGCCCTTGAAGTCTTTAGGAGGGGAGGGTTAACCACCTCCAAGAAATTAACGGGCATGATACACTAAGCCTTTGTAGCTGCGATGGCGGGGTAGAGCCCAACCAAAGTTGGAAACTTTAAAGCTAAATCTAAGGTTGCTTTTCCAACAAGAGAAATTATAATAATAATAATAAATATATATATATAGTTACAATAATAATAATAGTATAATAATAATAATTGTAATAATAATCGGTTAATTTTTATTATTAAATTTTATATAATTTAATAAAGTATTTATACTATTAATTATTTAATTTATTTTGTAGGGTTGGAACGTCGTTTTTCTGTGGATCCCTGATATTTGTGGGATAGAAGGAAATGATGAGTCTAGCCAAAGAAGGCACTAAAAAGAAACGGCCAGACATCCCCCATAGAATATGGTTCCATAAAAAGAGCAATTCGTGGCAAAATCAGGGAGGAAGTGGTAAAAGAAAAGCACGACATTCTTGCCCCTATAAGCAATGATCTACACTTTTAGAGAGAACTGGCCGAATACTGCCTAACATAACTAGACGAGAGTTTGTGGCTTGTTTCCGGCTTATTATTTATTATTATTCAAGGAGGGGGAGGGCAAAACCCTACGCTATCGAAAGCCACCCTGGGCCCATATAGCTACCCCTAAAGAATAACAACTACTGGGTCTGGAACAAAAGTCCAGGCCCAGGTATTACCCATCTAAGTTTCACCACAGACCGAACAAATCGGACCAAAACCTTAAAAGCTTAAGATCCACTACCGATATCTAATTCCGGCCGAACTTCCTAAACTTAATCTCCTCACAGCCCAAACAATCCGTCATTAGATGCATGGGTGTTTCCTCCTCCGTCTCACAAACTCTACAAAAGGGCTCAGGCATGAGTCCCATTGTATAGGGATGTCTCCTTAATCCACAATGCCCAGTGAGGAAGCCAACCAGATGCCTGAGAGAGGCCGCTGAAGACATCGATCCCGCTACTCAAAACTCCGTCGGAACCCAATAGCATCTTAGTCTCCGACAACCCAGCACTTTCCATAAGTATGCGAGGTCATCCACGTATGGAAGCCTGACACAACATGCCAGAAGGCACAGCAACAGCAGGCTCGGGACCAATGAAGGGAGAGAGGCGCCTAATTTGGCAAACCTATCCACCTCCTACCCCAAAGATTCCCATATGACCTGGAACCCAGGCCAGAAGCACATCCTTCAATGAAGGAAGTTCTTCCAGTCTTTTAGAACATTCCAACACCAATCTGGAAATGAAGACACATGAGCTAAGCGCCTTGTTTCCGGCTTATCACGGACCATAACTATTTGCAAGTCCTTCTCTACCACGTTGGAATTGCAAATACCTTTGACTGCCCATTTGTGGTAGTCCAACCCATGACTGGTGCACAAATTGAGAAGTGCCCTTAATTGTTAATTTTTTATGTCATTATTTTTTATTTATTATTCACACACTACAGGCCACAGTACCTGGCGCATAGCGCTGAAACCTTTGCCTATTCACTTGGTCTTGCGTACGTAGTAGGCAAGTTACCGTCCCTGCCATGGGTAGGCGGACCTCTACTTATACGTCCCTGAATTGTTAATTGATTGACAAGTGCCGATTAGGTACAGTAACATTGTTGTGCATAAAGCAAATTGATAATAGGCTACCCGTAGTAAAATGGCTAACCGCCAATAAACGGGGAGTTATAAAAAAAAAAAACAAATTATTAATTGAAATAATAATTTGTTGTGGTGGTTGGTTCCGCAGAGCTGGAAAGCATCAGAGACATTTTCCGTGGTAGCCTGCTTCATTTTGTGGTCATCGACCGGTTTCGGGCGTTCGCCCATCTTCAGGATGCGTTTTCAGACAGTGTGCCAACACAGACTCGTACAGAGACTTAGTTTCACACTCTACAGGCCACGGTACCCTGGCGCATAGCGCTAATGCCTATGCCTATATTCACTTGGTCTTGGCCTACGTAGTAGGCAAGTTACCGTCCTGCCATGGGGAGGCGGACCTCTTCTTATACGTCCCTGAATTGTTAATTGAGTGTGAAACTAAGTTTTGCTCTGTGCGAGTCTGTGTTGTCACACTGTCCAAAAAACGCATCCTGAATATGGGCGAACGCCCGAAACCGGTCGATGACCACAAAATGAAGCAGGCTACCACGGAAAATGTCTCTGAAATAATAATTACTTAATAATAATGAATATTAATATATAATTATAAAATAATTAATTATATTATTTGTTATGTATGTTTACAATAAATTATGATATTTTACAGCTGTTACGGAACTTTAAATATTGAAATTTTTATTTGAGCAAGCTTTGTTTTCTAATTTCGACGAATTGGCAAGAGCCGTCATGATAAATTAAAATAAACTGATAATCTAGTTAAATATTGAATATAATATAAAGATAACCTAGAGACGAATTTAGTAGAATGTTTAAGGATGTAAAACTTATGCCTGGGATATTCATAGTTCAAAGGCAATTATTTGACTTTATTTTTACAAATAAAATTTCAATTTGGGAGTTTGGGATATAAACATTTCATAACAGTAGGAACCAAAATAAATTTTATTTTATTTTTTTTGCAAAAGTTCAATAAAAATACTGCAGACTATCCAAATCAAGTTTGAAGAAAATAATAATGAAAAAAAAAATAGAATTTAGACTATAAAAATTATAATAGCCTGTTATTAGAAGAAATAAATTATCTTTGTTATAAACTACCAAACTTCATCATTATTTGCATAATATTTAATAATTTTTAACTTTTAAATTTTATACTACCATTATTATCAATTTATTTATTACATAGAGGAAATTTTTATGGGCTCTAAATTCTAATATAATTTGCTAAAAGAATATAGTAATTTTGAATAAAATCTATCTTTAATCTATTTTCAGGAAATTTACGTGTTAAGAAAAAGAAACACGTGTATAGAACTTATTTTCACATATTGCCGCTAGATGTCTGGCTAATTAGAGTTGAATAATATTACTTTACGTCACTTGCGAGGAAAAGTAATGGCTGTTTTTTTTAATTTTTTTGCCGAAAAAATATATTATTTGATCTAATTAATAATTTTCAACTATTTTTGTTACATTATATGCTGTCAGTAACAACTTCAGCTATTCGACGATTCGAAATCCAATATTTTGATACTTGATGATAATGATGCTATATCCAGGGACACAGAATGTTTCTAGGTCCTGCATTCTAATGGGCATATCAAGCAGTGAGCAGAATAAACCACTCACACAATACGATGCAAAATCTTTAAAATCATGTTGCCTACAAGTGAATGGGCTCTCCCCACTTTTTTTCTTAGCAGATTAAAAAGATTTTCTACCGTTTGCAGCCAGTACGTGGCCGTCAAAATACTCCCCACATCTCCTGAGTTGTAACTAATTTTTGTCGAACATTACTAATATTGTAAAGTTTGAATATATTTTGTATTTTTATTCTATAAAATTTTACAATTTTTATTACCTTGAATGCAATAAAAAAAAAAAAAAATGGAAATAATTAAAATAAAAAAAAAAAATTAAAATTTAAAACAATAATCCTAATCGATAAGAAGTTAAAATCAATGTCAAGCCATATGACAGTCTCATTAACATAATCTCGTTTAATAGCGGCAACACAATTTGGAATAAATAAATAATCATTTCCTCAACTGTTACATTAATATCCTGGTAAAGTGATGACGAATGGTGAGAGAGAAATGAATTATCAAATAAAACAATTAAACAAATCCATTAAAAGTGAACTAAATGCAATGTTATATTACAATATACATATTTTTTTTTTTGGCTTGTAATGTATGTCCGTCCAGTGTAACTCAATATATGTTTTTTTTTTTACAGAATATATTTTATTTTGTAAGATTTTTATGACAGGAGACATTGACAATTATAAATGGGTAAATATGACGCCGCCGGGACTTAGATTGTACGTGTTTTATGCTAATATTATTTGCCTCAAGCTCTTAATACATGTTATGAATAATTATTTAGATAATTATTAGTTATCAAAAAAAACTTCTTTCAACTTTTTAAATGCTAATGTTTACCACTAAAGTTGTATTAGTGCTACTTGGAAATTAATACACGTCAAAAATATTATGATATTAAACAAAAATTATTTAATTTGCAATAAAAATTTTGCATTCAAATTTCAGATTATTTTTTTTATTGTAGGGATATATTCCTATAATTATTTTTACTAATATTAGTATTTTTGAACTAGTTTTTTTTTTTTCTGTGATTTTACTACCTATAAACTTTAAGTTATTAACATTAATAATTGTATATACTTATTTCAGGTAATTATTAAGAACTACTGGTTAATTTTGAAGAAATCGAAATGAATATAACTGAGGATTTCCTTTTTTAATTCATGTTATCGCTGTTCCAAGAAGTACTGTAGAACAGTACTTCCTGGAACAGCACTTTACTATGTTTAGTTTTCTCTGGATAGGTACGTTTTGAGGTCCCCCTGAATCCAAAATGAAAAGAGTTCGCTAGCTCAGGATATTTAAAAACTCAAGATAAAATCGAAAACATCGCAGCAAGAAGCTCCAAATTGATATTTGGTTTAGATATTGTAGGTTGCTACAGATAGTTAGGTTTCTACCAAAATCTATCATAATACCTTACTGAGTGGATTTTTTTTTCCACTTTCTGCATTTTTTTTTTACGAAAAGTGGCTTCAACGATTTCCTTCAGAAGCTTATTGCTTTTATTAGAAACATTTTTCTGGGAAAATTGATTTTTTTTTTTTTTGGAGGGTACTGCGGAAAATGTAACGTTAGGCTTTCCTTGAAACTACTACACCAATAATATATAAGGTAAATAACTTCTGTATAATATAATGGAGTTGTTGAGGTTGAGAATGAACGAGATATGAAGACACTGTTATAATGTAGCTATAAGTTTACACTAACTGCATTGGATTGATAGAGTAAAAGGTGGGGGTAGAGATATGCCACGATGCGATGTATCGTTGAATCTGATAGATAGATCTAGATAGATTCCCACTGGCTTATATACACAGTTCTCCCACTCTAGCCAGCTTAAGTCAGAGAGTACCAGAGAGGGCCTGTCTTCTCTCTCTTGCTATTGCATCAGAGAAGACCGCCCTCTCCGGTACTCTCTGACTTAAGCAGGCTAGAGTGGGGAGAACCTGTGTATATAAGCCAGTGGAATCTATCTAGATCTATCTATCAGATTCAACCATACATCGCATCGTGTCATATCTCTACTCCCACCTTTTATTCTATCAGTCCAGTGCAGTTATATATTATAACAGTATCTTCATATCTCGTTCATCAATCAACCTAATTTCTCTCCTCAACAACTCCATTATATTGATCCCACCGCTGCCACCATATAATGGGTTGTTGAGGAGAGAATTAGGTTTGATTGAATGAACGAGATATGAAGACACGTTATATGTAGCTATAAGTTTACACTAACTGCATTGGACTGATAGTGTAAAAGGTGGGGGTAGAGATATGACACGATGCGATGTATAATTGAATCTGATAGATAGATCTAGATAGATTCCCACTGGCTTATATACACAGGTTCTCCCACTCTAGCCTGCTTAAGTCAGAGAGTACCGGAGAGGGCCTGTTTTCTCTCTCTTGCTATTACATATAATATAAATTATATATTGCTTTTATATATTGCAATATATATTATATATAATGCAATAATGTATATTATTTTATTTAATATTATTATATATTGCTTATAAGTTTACAAACTTTCTGCAATTGAGTTGGCTAAATGTATATAAGTTTTACATTGATTAAAATTAGTGATTATAAAATATAAATGGGTAATAAAATACATCTCTTTAATGATCTTAAAATAAAAAAATTCCTTCTTCTAATTTAACAGAATATTTATCTTTTAGAAATGTAAGAAATATAGCATACAAACAGAATAGAGTATAAATAAGTAGATCAAACAAACAAATTTTTTGAATGATAATATAAAGATAAATAAAGAAAGAACAACAGTAATAAATATCAATACATATAGGAAATAGTAACCTAACTATCTCAAGAAAATTTGGAAATATGAAAATAAATTTATTCAATTCATTATTAAAAGTAAAGTAAAGTAAAGTAATGCCTATTTTTTCAGGCGGGCTTAACGTCCAACTACCGAATTAGGTGTCGTGGACGGGGGCGGAAGCACCTACTTTACTATTAACATTTTTTAAACAAATATAAAATTTAGTTATACGCTGGACTCGAACTGGGGTCCTCCCACTTACAAGTCCATGCTCATAACCAATACACCAACACCCGCCCCAAATTCATTATTATTATTATTATTTTTTTTTTCCATTTATTTTTTCCGTTTGCAAATAGCATAAGCGGGGGGAACAATTCCAACCCACTGAAGACATTTCATTTGTTATAAATTGAGGAACTTCCTCACCAGCCTCGCTGTGTCCAATAAAACAGACTTCTGCGCCTTCTCTAACAACCAGGGTTCCAGCTCGAGCTCATGCAGATTCTTGACAGTCTCAACAGGTACTAGGCCATTAGCCGATATGACAATCGGGATTACCCTAACCACATCCAGCTGATACATCTCTTTGATTTCAATCGCTAGATCCTGGTACTTCCGCTTCTTCTCGGCTAAAGTTTTGCGGGTATTGTCGTCCAAGGGAATCCCTACATCTATTATCTCGGCTGCCCTTTTTCGGGTATTTAAAATAAGGATGTCCGGTCTATTGTGCAAGACCGACCTATCGGTGATCATGCACTGATCCCAATACACCTTAACCCCGTCCTTTTCCACTATGGCCTTCGGGTAATACCTGTAATAAGGAAGCTCCTCTCCCTCTGACACAATCCCGAGCCTGATTACCAACGCCTGATGGAGTATGCGCGCTACATTATTGTGCCTTGAGAGGTACTCAGTGCCTGCTAAATTCGAGCACCCAGCGATGATATGCTGAATGGACTCTACTGCTGCGTTGCACAGCCTGCATCGGTCAGAGATTTCTCGCTCCCCGATTATGTGCCTCCGGTATGATCTTGTCGCAATCACTTGGTCTTGGATTGCGAGTACAAATCCTTCCGTCTCCGGAAAGAGTTCACCTCGCACGAGCCACTTTACTGATATCTCGCGGGAGATACCGTCTGCCTCCAACGCCGCATAATACCGGCCATGGAGCTCCTTGGCTTTCCATTCTTTTATTATTATTATTATTATTATTATTATTATTATTAATATTATTATTATCACTACCTTCATACTTATCCTTATATTCTTTAAGTGCTCTACTTTATGATTAATAATATCTCGTTCCGTTCTTGTTATCATCATTATTACTGCTTATTTGTATCATTTCAATCAATACCCAGGTGTTTCTTAACTATTTTTTCCTTTTTTGCAATGCTTGATATACAAAATTATATCATTTGTTTAACTGACATTCAGACTGCGTAGACAAAATTGGGTCAATTTCCAAATTGTAATTATAAAAAAAACTGAATTGTTAAAGAATTATAAATATGGACATGCTAATAACTTCTGTATAATATTATATATATTGAATGAAAATAGCGCTAGAATTCCAATTTGAACAAAATCGGTTAACTGGAATTGCAATTATATGGAATACATATCTGAGAATTTAGGAACTACACAGGGGGTATGCTAAAAAAAAAGGTCACGATTTCCTTACTAGATCCTATAATTTAAGAAATTTATATATAAAAATAAATACTTTGTTATAAACAATTATTTCTTTGAAATCAACTTTTCCACATGTCTGTGTAATCAGACGGCCGACTTCTGTAGGTGGCCGACGGGTATATCTTTGCATGAACAGTTAACCATATACATTAGGAAGAAACTGTCAAATTGAAGTGTTAGTTGTTCATTATACAATAAAATATGTTTACAGTAGCTGTTTAGCCGTTATTATTACAGACAATATATATATATACATCTATACATTCCAAAGTGGAGGGAATAGTAGTGGTTCTTATTGGCTGGAAATATAGAGGACCAGAAGATATAATATAAATAGGATCGGCCACAGCAGGGTGTCCAACTTTAAGTTAGCCCACACACATATTGAGTTTCTAGTGAAATAGTAATACAATTAATGTTTTTTTAAAAAGGAACACAACTTAACTATGTTTATATCTTATCCGGATACATTACTTATAATCACTAAATGAGGATTCTATATAACATTTGACAGTGATTGATTAATATTGTATTATTTAATCGATTAAAATGGTGAACAACTTATATTGAAAGAAAAAAATCTACAAACTACTTCATTATATTAAGAAACAGCGTTTGCATTAAACCAAATTATGTTGCGTAAAATTACGAACATTTTGCAATAAAAAAAAAATACCTAGACAAAAAGCTTTTATTAGTTTCTTTTCAAATATAATACTTATCAATCTCAAAAAATGGATAAAATATGTTACTATCAAAAATTTTTGGCAGGGTTAGCGATATGGTCACTCTACTATTCATCGCGAGTTGCTTTTGAAGGTTCCTGTTACAGGTTTTCCTTCTGAAGACTTTTGTTTTCGAGCATTCTTACAGTGTCAGGTTAGCCTCTAGGGAAGATTGGTCAAGATTGGGTCCGTCTGGTGTGATGCCTGATAATTACTTCCGGTGTTACACAGACGGTTCCAGAATGGATGGTAGGTCTGGAGCTGCGGTGAAGACCGGAGATCATTTGGCAGTATCTCTTGGTGAATGGACCACAGTCTTCTTGGTGAAATTTTCTGGAGTCACTCACCACATTGACACAAAAAATCATGCCCCTGTGCCCAGCCGCCGCTATAGGATAGCCCACTCCGAGGCTCCCATCCTCAATGCCCTCATACAAGACAATCTTGATAGAGGTATAATAGAGGAAAGTAAATCCAACTGGGCTCACCCAGTCATACTCATTAAGAAAAAACACGCTGACCACACAAAAGTTGATGTTACAAACATTACACAGCTCCGAAAACAATACAGGTATGTGGTTGATCTTTGCAAACTAAATGCCATTACTACTTCCGAAATTTACCCGCTCCCGGATATACAGCATATCCTATCCACACTGAATGCCACACGTTTTTATACCACCTCAGACATCAGCGGTCCCTTCCACGGCATCCTCCTTGACGAAGCATCTAAAGAAAAGATATCTTTCGTCACTAATTTTGGAACCTATCAATTCAAGGTTCTTCCCTTCGATTTAAAGAACGCCTCAAGCGCTTACCAGCGTCTAATGGACAAAATTATGTCCGCATATACTGGTGACATCTGCCACACCTTCATAGACGATATACTCGTCTTCCATGGGAAAACTTTCGACGAACACCTTCATGCATTATTAAAAGGAATGTAACGTCTCCAAACCGGTAACTTGTGTATAGTTTTGGGTAAATGTCAATTTTTTAAAGACAGCTGTAAATATCTGGGCTATGGAATTAGTTCTAACGGAATAAGGCCCGACGAAGAAAAATTAAAATCGGTTAAGGTCTACCCTGTACCTCGTAAATTAAAAGACGTCAGAGCATTTTTGGGTTTCATAGGTTTCTATAGGAAATTTATCCCCAAATTTTCTGAGCTTGCCAAGCCACTCACAGACCTTACAAAGAAAGGTGTAAATTTTCAGTGGACACAAGAGCGTCAAGACGCTTTTCAAGCTCTCAAATCCACCTGTCCTAGCCTATCCAAATTACGAGCATGAATTCATCCTTACTACGGATGCAAGTAATATAGGCATTTCCGCAATTTTAAGCCAAAATATTAAGGCGACGAAAGGCCCATAGCGTTTGCTCCACGTATGCTTAATGAAGCAGAATCCAAATACAGTACTACCGAACGTGAATTGTTAACCATCGTCTTTGGATGTAAAACCTATAGATATATCTTGTATGGCTACAGATTTAAGGTAGTTACAGACCACGCAGCCCTCCAGTAGCTCAAAAACATCAAAGATAGCCACAATAAACTCTTCAGTTGGAGCATGAAACTGGCAGAATTTGATTTTTATATAGAGCTTCGTTCCGGCAAGAATATTGCACATGCGGATGCACTTAGTCGATACATAGGTTGCATTCAAGCCGAAACCGACAAATACTATCCAACGATAGACCCTGGAAGTGCTAGAACTTCAAAATAATGACGCTGAATGTCAGAAGTTACTTCAAACACCCCACTATTCCTTAGACCAACAGGGTTTAATAGTGCAGACTGTTGACATTTGCACGCTAGTGCCTAACTCTATGCGTGATACCATCATGAGTTTATTTCATGACAATCCTCTCTCTGGACACTATGGTATTCACATATGACTGAATAAACATGTTCTTTACTTGGCCAAATATTTCTGCTGATGTACAAAACTATGTACAAACATGTCACACTTGCACTACTAGTAAGTCGCATATTCCTCGCAAACCTCTCCTGGGTAATTTTCAAGAGCCAACGAACGTATTTCAGGCATTATCTATAGATTAGTTGGTCTCATGGAAGTTCCCACTAATCCAGACACAGGTGAGGAATACAAATACATCCTTACCATTATCTGCCAGTATTCTCGCTTTCTTGAGATGTGTCCCATGACAAATCAAAAAGGCTGAGAAAGTACATGCATCCCTACAGTAATTTGTGGGGATCACACAGAAGTCTACATTGATCGCCTTGCCTACCCTTGCCATTTACTTCTTCATCAGCAACACTGTCACTCGCTAAGCAGTGTTCGCCTATCAGCCTACCACCACAGCAACGCTCACCCACTCATACAGCGTTCGTTCAAGAAGAAGACGTTCCATCACCAGAGCAGCGCTCACCCATTCAAGCAGCGTTTGCTCCAGAAGAAGATGATTGTAGCCTACCATACACGACTACCTTGCAGAGGTTGCACATACGCCTCTCGCCATACCAGAGGATAACCTTCAAGCTTCTACATCTCTGAATTACCTCCCAAATTTTTCGTTCCGAAAAATTTCTCCAGGAGGGGGGATAATGTGATGGATGCCAGAAATATAAAAATATATTTGATTAGAAATTAACAAATTATGAACAAAATGTAACATTCGCTGCAAAAGGGACTATTCAGGTAGAAGACCACCATTGTCTTTTAGAGTTCATGAACCTGGTTAGCATTGTCTACCCTTTCTTCTCACAGGGGAAGATTTGAACGAAATTATAAGGCCATTCGTTTTCTAAACAGTCTGTTTTGGACATTCAAGCAGAACACTTCAGGAATCAGTGCCAGATATAAGTTAAAACACAAGAGTTTATTCCACCAAATTTCAGTATACTTATAAGCATATTATTGTGATATTGTAAAGATTAAATTTTTTTAAAGAATAATATAATTATTTTAAGTAAAAGTGGTGCTCTCTTGATTATTACTAACTTCTCTCTTAAACATATATACTTACAAGCCCTTTACTAAACCTCTCGTGCTACACAAGCTACCACTACACTATAACACATCATACCAATAACATTTCATATTTCTACTAATATATTTTATTGATAATTACAAAGTCATAATTTATATTTTTTATCATTCCCCCCCCCCTAATATCTACACATTACAACAGATATATTTCTCAAATCATGTATTCATATTTCACAAACAAATTTCACAGCCATAATTGAACACCGGCGAGTAACGTACGACCGACAAGAGCACCGTGTGAACTGCAAAAGGTCGTGAGTTGTTCAATTGAATAAGCAAGTCGTAAACGCATGCTCAGACCAAGTAGTGCTCTCGTCCGCTTCACTACTCCGTGTAAACCCACCTTTACCTCTATACATATCTTCACCATGTAGATCCTTTAAATCTATTTTCTAAAACATTTTTTTCCAGGAGAGCATTTTGCGTTACGGAAGAAATATACTTTAGATAGGATTGTTAAATATTGTGAATTAATTGTAATTATCTCAAACAATGAACCATTAATGGATGAGGCATTTTTGAACAGGGTTCAAGTCGTGTATGCGGATGTACCGTCGGCAAATTTCAGCGGCCAAAAGACGGTTGTTCAGGAGAAAGCGATACTGGGGATTGCGTAGACGCAAGCCGCAATTGTCAGTACGAAGCAATCGTTTCAAGTATCCTCGGAGATATCGCAAAGTTTATAGAAGAAGAAAATTTGCTGCACGATTTAAATCTAAACTAGTAGCCAAACCTATTACGTTCAAAAGTGTTAAATCATACCAATGTACACGAAAGTTTGCCTACAGATTTGGTTTAGATTCACTTAACTATCATAATGAAACTAATTTAATTAGTAACAATGCAGATTATACAGAACAAAATTCGTATTTGAAAAAATATAAATTTTTTAAAGTTAAATACATTGCTCTTTATTTTAAAAACTTTAATACTTCATTTTATAATGTGATAAATCATAATATGGACGCCGCTCAAAGAGCAGAAGTAGCTTCATGTTTGTTTACTGATGCTAGCGTATGTGAACGTCAAGATATGGCCGGCTGAATTTTCATCATACCATACATACGTACATACATACATACACGGAAACTATTTTCTAACAACCAACTTATTTGTACTCAATAGATTTTAAATCGTGAATCATTTCCGGTGAAAACTTGACACAATCATACTACATCCTATTGCCAATCAGTAAGAGATAGTACAACATTCTGGTCGCAATATTCTTGCTCGAACTGGGATTCAAGCGCTGGCCGTGATGATAGTTTAAGAAAAAATTTTTTTATTTTTTTTTCAAGTTAATCAAAAATAATTCTAGTTTCTGATTTATATTTATAAGCTATAAATTAAATTTTTTGGAGAGGTCAGTAACAGCCAAAAAAGATTGTAGTCTATATTCTATTTATATGCCATAAATTAAACATTAAAAAGGTCAGTAACATGGTAATAATGTGTTATTTTTAGGACGGCGTATTATTAAGGAAAATAGCTATTACATTATAAAACACCTGTTGACATGTATTGTAAAACAACCTTGACTGATTATAAAACCACAAAGTGGACATGTATACATACATATATATATTATATACAAAGACAAGTGGGCATGACGCCAACCTTGTGCTTTTAAATAATAAAAAAATGGGGGGGAAAAAAAAAATTCTACATATACACAGATACCAAGACGACGCGACATTAATTATTATATAGTTATGCGATAATAAGATCATTAAGACGAAAACTTCCGCAAACATAGCCGACACTGTGGCTTCATTTAATATGTTTTATTAAGAAATTATAAGCAAAAAAAGTATTTAAATATTCTAATTTTTATATTATATAAATTATTTTTTTTTTTTTTCAAATGATCGCACGACGCGCATGTGTTTTAGATGAAACTGTATTATAAATATTTGGTTTTTATTTTTTATTTTTTTTTTTTAATTTTATGTTTTTATTTTATTTTATTTTATTTTATTTATTATTATTCCTTTCTACATTCCTCATTCATAAATATTACTTTCCTAATTAAATTGATCAACCTGTAATTATAATTCATAGTTAAAAAAAAAGTAATAGATAATTTTTTAATGTGTAAAATCTTAAATATGACATTTTTATTGACAGATAATACTTAAAAATGTCTATACCACACACACAGTCAAGTCTGTGAATTATCCTTCCTTCGGGCTATTTTCACGTTTTTTTATTTTTTTT